>JAPDNY010000011.1:33815120-33817620 GCA_029375565.1 Gekko gecko
CTGGAGTCGCTGCGCCCACCCTGGGCCGCCTCTTTTCTCCTTCCCGCCGGCAGCGGGCAGTGTGCCGCAGCCGAAGGGAAGGGAATCCTTAACCCTTGACGCACGCGGACTGCTGGAGAGCTTTTCAGCCACTTCGGGAGGGGGCCCTCTGCTGCAAGCCGCTCTGCCGTCCGGAGTCTACCGGAGCTTGGCAGGAAAGGAAGCAGAGAGAAGAACGGCGCATTAGAGAACGAAAGGCTGCCCGCGCCCTGGGTTTTGTTCTTTCTTCCCTTTAAAGCACAGTCCTTGGTCTGCAGTGGGGACCCCGAGCGTCTTCCCCTCAGTGCTGCTAGGGGGCAGGGTTGGGTGCGTGGGGTCTCCCGGGGTGGGGACTTGTATGCCAGGGTCCAGGCTCCACGGCCTGGTGGCGAGAGTTGGCCCGGTGCCCGGAACCTGGGGAACATGGTTTTGTTCCGCAGGGGGTAGGAAGGGCGGCCGCTCGTTGAAGAGAGGCACAGGAGGCCATCCCAGGGCCTACGGCCATACCACCCTGAACACGCCCGATCTCGTCTGATCTCGGAAGCTAAGCAGGGTCGGGCCGGGTTAGTACTTGGATGGGAGACCGCCTGGGAATACCGGGTGCTGTAGGCTTTTTGCCCTGCTGGAGTCGCTGCGCCCACCCTGGGCCGCCTCTTTTTCTCCTTCCCGCCGGCAGCGGGCAGTGTGCCGCAGCCGAAGGGAAGGGAATCCTTAACCCTTGACGCATGCGGACTGCTGGAGAGCTTTTCAGCCACTTCGGGAGGGGGCCCTCTGCTGCAAGCCGCTCTGCCGTCCGGAGTCTACCGGAGCTTGGCAGGAAAGGAAGCAGAGAGAAGAACGGCGCATTAGAGAACGAAAGGCTGCCCGCGCCCTGGGTTTTGTTCTTTCTTCCCTTTAAAGCACAGTCCTTGGTCTGCAGTGGGGACCCCGAGCGTCTTCCCCCTCAGTGCTGCTAGGGGGCAGGGTTGGGTGCGTGGGGTCTCCCGGGGTGGGGACTTGTATGCCAGGGTCCAGGCTCCACGGCCTGGTGGCGAGAGTTGGCCCGGTGCCCGGAACCTGGGGAACATGGTTTTGTTCCGCAGGGGGTAGGAAGGGCGGCCGCTCGTTGAAGAGAGGCACAGGAGGCCATCCCAGGGCCTACGGCCATACCACCCTGAACACGCCCGATCTCGTCTGATCTCGGAAGCTAAGCAGGGTCGGGCCTGGTTAGTACTTGGATGGGAGACCGCCTGGGAATACCGGGTGCTGTAGGCTTTTTGCCCTGCTGGAGTCGCTGCGCCCACCCTGGGCCGCCTCTTTTTCTCCTTCCCGCCGGCAGCGGGCAGTGTGCCGCAGCCGAAGGGAAGGGAATCCTTAACCCTTGACGCGCGCGGACTGCTGGAGAGCTTTTCAGCCACTTCGGGAGGGGGCCCTCTGCTGCAAGCCGCTCTGCCGTCCGGAGTCTACCGGAGCTTGG
Source organism: Gekko gecko (assembly GCA_029375565.1). Taxonomy (NCBI): domain Eukaryota; kingdom Metazoa; phylum Chordata; class Lepidosauria; order Squamata; family Gekkonidae; genus Gekko; species Gekko gecko. Next base: position 33,816,595 of record JAPDNY010000011.1, read on the forward strand.
CAGGAAAGGGAGCAGAGAGAAGAACGGCGCATTAGAGAACGAAAGGCTGCCCGCGCCCTGGGTTTTGTTCTTTCTTCCCTTTAAAGCACAGTCCTTGGTCTGCAGTGGGGACCCCGAGCGTCTTCCCCCTCAGTGCTGCTAGGGGGGCAGGGTTGGGTGCGTGGGGTCTCCCGGGGAGGGGACTTGTATGCCAGGGTCCAGGCTCCACGGCCTGGTGGCGAGGGTTGGCCCGGTGCCCGGAACCTGGGGAACATGGTTTTGTTCCGCAGGGGGGTAGGAAGGGCGGCCGCTCGTTGAAGAGAGGCGCAGGAGGCCATCCCAGGGCCTACGGCCATACCACCCTGAACACGCCCGATCTCGTCTGATCTCGGAAGCTAAGCAGGGTCGGGCCTGGTTAGTACTTGGATGGGAGACCGCCTGGGAATACCGGGTGCTGTAGGCTTTTTGCCCTGCTGGAGTCGCTGCGCCCACCCTGGGCCGCCTCTTTTTCTCCTTCCCGCCGGCAGCGGGCAGTGTGCCGCAGCCGAAGGGAAGGGAATCCTTAACCCTTGACGCACGCGGACTGCTGGAGAGCTTTTCAGCCACTTCGGGAGGGGGCCCTCTGCTGCAAGCCGCTCTGCCGTCCGGAGTCTACCGGAGCTTGGCAGGAAAGGGAGCAGAGAGAAGAACGGCGCATTAGAGAACGAAAGGCTGCCCGCGCCCTGGGTTTTGTTCTTTCTTCCCTTTAAAGCACAGTCCTTGGTCTGCAGTGGGGACCCCGAGCGTCTTCCCCCTCAGTGCTGCTAGGGGGCAGGGTTGGGTGCGTGGGGTCTCCCGGGGAGGGGACTTGTATGCCAGGGTCCAGGCTCCACGGCCTGGTGGCGAGAGTTGGCCCGGTGCCCGGAACCTGGGGAACATGGTTTTGTTCCGCAGGGGGTAGGAAGGGCGGCCGCTCGTTGAAGAGAGGCGCAGGAGGCCATCCCAGGGCCTACGGCCATACCACCCTGAACACGCCCGATCTCGTCTGATCTCGGAAGCTAAGCAGGG
>JAPDNY010000011.1:33825120-33897620 GCA_029375565.1 Gekko gecko
AGGGGACTTGTATGCCAGGGTCCAGGCTCCACGGCCTGGTGGCGAGGGTTGGCCCGGTGCCCGGAACCTGGGGAACATGGTTTTGTTCCGCAGGGGGTAGGAAGGGCGGCCGCTCATTGAAGAGAGGCGCAGGAGGCCATCCCAGGGCCTACGGCCATACCACCCTGAACACGCCCGATCTCGTCTGATCTCGGAAGCTAAGCAGGGTCGGGCCTGGTTAGTACTTGGATGGGAGACCGCCTGGGAATACCGGGTGCTGTAGGCTTTTGCCCTGCTGGAGTCGCTGCGCCCACCCTGGGCCGCCTCTTTTCTCCTTCTCCCAGCAGCAGGCACTGTGCCCCAGCGGAAGGGAAGGCAATCCTTAACCCTTAACGCACGCGGAGCGCTGGAGACCTTTTCAGCCACTTGGGAAGCTGAAACGGGATTCCCTCTGCTGCACAGCACGGCCTCTGCCAACGGGGCCTCTGCACGGGCTCTCGGCCTCACTGCAGGCATCGGAGGGGCTTCGGAGTCTGAGGAGCTTGGGAGGAAAGCAGACTAGAAGAACGAGCGCATGTAGAGAACGAAAGGCTGCCTGCGCCCTGGGTTTTGTTCTTTCTTCCCTTTAAAGCACAGTCCTTGGTCTGCAGTGGGGACCCCAGAGCGTCTTCCCGTCTGTGCTGCTAGCGGGGCAGGCGTTGGGTGCGTGGGGTCTCCCGGGGAGGGGACTTGGATGCCAGCGTCCAGGCTGCACGGCCTGGTGGCGAGGGTTGGTCCCAGTGCCCGGAACCTGGGGAACATGGTTTTGTTCCCGTGGGGGGTAGGGAGGAGCGGCCGCTCGTTGAAGAGAGGCGCAGGAGGCCATCCCAGGGCCTACGGCCATACCACCCTGAACACGCCCGATCTCGTCTGATCTCGGAAGCTAAGCAGGGTCGGGCCTGGTTAGTACTTGGATGGGAGACCGCCTGGGAATACCGGGTGCTGTAGGCTTTTTGCCCTGCTGGAGTCGCTGCGCCCACCCTGGGCCGCCTCTTTTTCTCCTTCCCGCCGGCAGCGGGCAGTGTGCCGCAGCCGAAGGGAAGGGAATCCTTAACCCTTGACGCACGCGGACTGCTGGAGAGAGTTGGCAACCCCTCTGCTTTGGGCACGGTTTGGGTCCCTCGCGTTCTTTTGCCCCTGGTAACATTCTAAGCTGGAAAGGACTAAGTGGCCAAGGCGCACCAGGCAGTGAAACTCATAAAGGTGTAATCAAACTCTGAATAACGTAGGCAAAGGGAATAATCACAGGCACAAGACAACCAGGCACAGAAAACAAACAGGAGTTAAAACGTAGGTCTTCTGTCCCCACATCCCCATGTCCCTGTCTCTGGAGATACTGGGCTCAGGTAGGAGTTAGCTTCCCCCCCCCTTGTTGTTGTGGAAAAACCGCAGCCCTCCTCTGGGACTGGTCACCTGGACTGCCACCCTCCTGCCACCACAATTCACTGTGGCCTGGACGTCTCATGGGGTCTAGATTATTCCTGGATAGGGTGAGCCCAGGAAGTCCTAACAGATTGGACTTACATCTGGTGTCCACCCTGTCCTCAAATCCACGGAGCCGACACTCCACCTCCTGTCATACAGGGCAGGACCTCGCTTCCTCTGCAGCCACGGCAGCCTGGGGTGACGCCGCTTGACCTACGGGCAATAGAGTACAGCTCGTCATCAGAGCAAGAAGTGCATTCCCCATAGGGCAACCTGAGGATGATCTTAGCTGCAGCTGAATCTGCTGAGGAAACAATTCAGATGGGTCCTCTGCCACCTGGCCCCTGTGCCTGCTCCTCAGTCGACAGATCTGAAATGCACACAGTTTGTTTGAGGGAAGCTTGTAGTCCAATGAGCTTTCTCCAAACACCAGTAGACCTGCGTGAGTTCTTACAGAGGTACAGTAAATGTTGTCAATGCACTGTGGCCTTTCAAGTTACTGTTTCCGTCAGCATGGCAACTCCTCACACACCATAACCTCCCACTTCCAATCAACAACAGGCTGCTGTGGTTGCTCAACACAAATTATTCACCATGCACAACATGCGGACAGACAGCTGTCTGCAACGTGTGCGCTCTCCAATAGCAGATGCTGGGCATTTAGGTCTACTTTCAAATTGTAGAAATATCTCCAACTCAAGGTGGGGGGGAATGCAGCAGCCATTCAAGAACAACTGGAGTGACACTCTCCACTCACCCTCTCCGGTGTCCCCCGGAAGGCACCACCACCACCACACCTCCAGGTGGTTGCGCGGCCTGCTGTGATTCGCCTGCCTATGACGGAGGGGGAGAAGTGGTCCCTGAAGGGGGCAACATTTAACTTTAGTTCAATGTCAGCTTTGTGATTTGCAGTCAGTGCGTTATTCATATCGTCCCCTCACCTGCTCCAGTGTCCCCAGAGGAAAGGATCATGTTTCCATCTCTATGGGCAGCTGGGAGGGTCCGGCTGCAGTAAGAGGAGGGGGAGATTTGTTCAGGTCATGGTTTACCATTGGTAGGGGGGGCTGGAGAAGGGATTAGCTGTCACTTCAGTAGTCACATAAATGAATGGGGGGTGTATGAAGCCTATAGGCTGTAATCACAAAAGGCACACTCACCAGCGGATGGTCCTTGCCCTGGGTCCTCTATGGGTGCATCCTCAGAGGAGGAGGAGGGAGGGCATGAGTACCCGGGCTCTCTGGGACCATCCCCTTCTCCGTACTCAAGGTGTCTAAAGAGAGTAAAGTGTATTGGTTAAAATGAGGATGGAAGTTAATGCTGGACCAATCAGACATGCGTTTGTTACTTTCACAATTTCTTTTCCTTGTACATGTGAAGATGTTACAAGCAACTGAATAAGGTACACTGAATCAAAACCTGTTTTTGGGGAGAATTAATAACAAGTTAAGGCTTACTGTACCTAACATATCTCACAAAAGGAAGTAAACAGTACCCCCTATATGCCACTGTCCCAATCCTTTAGAGAAAGTTACTTCCACACAGCTGCAGTGTCTGGCAACAGACCTGTTATTGGGATACATTTCCTCTTACTTAGGGAAAACATACCCTCCTTGCACTGAGGTTGCCAAGGATGCACTGAAAAAGGGGGAGTAGAAGAAGCTCAAGAACTTTAGAGACTTACATGGGGCTCTTCTTTCAGTCCAGCTCGGTCTCCCCGCCTGTGCCCACAGACGGACCATGGGATGGAAGTGGGGAGGCTGGTGACTCCTGGGGGGGAAGCCTTCCCAGTCCTCTGGAGCATCAAAAAATGCCCCCTTCAGGCTTTTGAATTTGGCCCGGCATTGTGAGCCGGACCTGGGTAGCCCTGAGCAGTAAGGCGCCTGGCTACCTGTTTGAATATGGCCATTGTGGGCATATGGGTGCTGGGCATCACCATCGGCCCAGCATCCATTTCATGCAGGAGTTCCAGGAGGCTTTCCACTTCCTCCCCCTGCCAATAGACGCCCAAATGCCTCGCCGCCATTGTAAAAAGTTTGGGGCGTGGGGCATTAGTACGCGTTTACAAACTAACACTTGAAATTTGGACCTCTGTATTCAATGCACCAGGGAAGGGTTTTTTTTGGTAGTAACTGACTCAAGGGTTGACACTTCTGTTGAGGAGTACAGTGGTCTACCACAGTGGCCACTATCCCAGGGACAATGGGGGACACTCCTGGAGGTTTGCTAAATTCAGCCCATTGTCTTTTATTAGCAGTCTGCGCCTCCAAACACTTCCCCCTGATCTTTCAAAAAACTTCCACTCCCCCACAGAACAGTTCGAGTTCCAGATTCCCAAAGTAGCCAATTAGCTCCAGGGAAACTTCTAAAAATCTTCCAACAAACACCCCCCCCCCCAATCCCTGGCATTTATTCAAAAGAAGCACACAATTGGGCGCCCGCACGCTTCTCTAATCCAAGCACGCATGCACACCAACACTCCTGCTGGAACCTCGTAAGCAGTGGATGCATCGCCCAAAAAGGGTGTGTTCTGGCAGGAGGATGAGCTGGAGCTCATGCTCATATTCCTGTGGGAGGAGGGCTATGGGGAGCGGGTGATGACAAGCACACACCTGGAAACCTTCAGCCTATTTGAGGAAGTGGCTGCCATGCTGGGGCAGGCCACCCCAGAAGCGCGGCTCACTGTCGCACCAAGTTTAAAAGAGAGAAGGCTGCATTTTTTGATGTGTTTGAGGACTATGGGGGGGATAACCTGTCAGAGGACGGCCACCCAGGTTCAACCTGCTGCACAGACTCTGGGATCAGGTGGACAACCCCAGCTGGGAAAAACAGAGACCAGCCAGTGAGTACACTGCCCCCCCTCCCCTTTATACTGGAGTGCACCATTAGTTGTCACTTGCATGCCCCACCAACTCCCCTCCCCCTTTCCCATAGAATCCTACCGGCCAAAAAGCTGCAGACAAGCAGCACTACGGGACTACCCGGGACCTTTCCTGAAAGGCAGCATGCATCTGGTAAGCAAATATAGCTCACATTGCACAGGTAGGGGGATTGGCTGTAGCATCACTCCCCTTTTCTCTCCATGTAAAGGGAACCAACTTTCTAAGAAAATAATCACAAGCAGAAAAGGAAGGGAAACATTTTTTGGGGTGGGGGCGCTAGTGTAATGTGGCAATGCACAACATTTTGACAGGGCACTGCAGATCTGGGAGGCTGGTGCTTGTGGGTATCTGTGTTCTCCATACCAGTTGCAGTCAGTGTAGTGGTGGCACTCGGAGCCCTCTCTGTGGGCACACACGAGGCGGCTGAGCCTGCTTATTGTGCTGCTGCAGCTACTGCACCAGCTGGCCCTAGGCCAAACCCCGGGCCCTGGTCAGAAAGCAAATACTGCACATGAGAGGCACCCTACTTGTTGACATGGGGGAGGGAGAAGAAGGGAATTGCTTTCCCCGGGGGCTTCACCTTCCTCACAGCCTGATGCTGACCCACAATCCCCACCTACTCAAAGCCCAGTAGCTGCTCAGCAAGGAATCCCCACAGCCTGACCCCGCCCCCTTAGCCTGGGAAAGTGCGGCAACTCCCCTTCCTTTGCGAATGCACACTCCAATCCATACCCCTTCTGCCCAGAGGAGTGAGGCTGAGCATTCCCAGGGATGCCAGCTCAGGCTTGTTGCCAAAAGTTGAGTCTGCATGAGCACGCCACTTCAGTTTCCAGACCCACCTTCTTTGGGGAGGTGTGCTATTCCTCCTTCCCCTCCTCCCTCTTTGGCTCTCTGCCTGGTCTCTCTCACTGCGTACTCTGGTGTCCTGTGCTCTAACCTGGAGTCAAAAAACTTTAGTACCCACCTCCTTCGCTTCCTTTCGGGGCTGCCCCGCTGCTTTGGGTGGCATGTATCGTGCGCCGGCTCAGAGGCTGTGATTAGAAGGGCGGTTCAAGGAGTTGGACATGGAAACTGTTTTGGAGCTGGTGCTGTAGGAGGGGGTGGCAGCCAGCACTGTGGTGAGGTGGGTCAAGGTGAGCCAGAGCTCCCACCCTGTGGAGGTAAGGCGTAGCACCCCTCCCCCCTAATTATAGCTTCCTGAGAGCTTCCAGGGAATCACACATAGGGCATCCCTCCCCCCACCATGATGAGAGACTGGGGCAGAGGGACGAGGCAGAAATGAATAGCCACTTCAAAAGTAGTACCCGATCTTATGCATACTTATTCAACCGAACTTGCTTTCGAGTATGAGAGTGCAGGATTGCGCCTTTAGTCAGATTGTAAATTTGCTCTGCCTTTTCACACTCATGGAAATGACTAAAATGCCGTTTGGAGGAGATGTGCAGAAGGGCAGATGGGATACCTAGTTCGCTTTCCCTCAAAACCGTGCAGCCTTGATATGCTTTGGGGGTGGGTCACCTGGTTGAAGGAGTTTGTGTGTATGAAGTCAAATGCAAACTTCATGCCAAATGCAAACTTTTACCTTTCAATAAAAAGTTGTTTGCATCATTGAAAGCTCTGTTATTGTGTTTTTCTTTTAAGACAAAAGATGTTAATGTATGAATTGTTTTTTTTCTAAACTAAAACCTCAGTATTCAGGTTAAATTGCCATGTTGGCATTTTGTGATAAATAAGTGGGATTTGGATTGCAGATTGGGCACTTTGTCTCTAAAAGGTTCGCCATCACTGCTCTAAACTGAATTGCTGTTAGCAGGATTGCAGTTCTATAGCCTCCAGCTCACAGACTCCTCTGCTGAGAGGGAGCAATGGTTACAGGTAAGGTTGAATTGGAATCCCTACCACAAGGTCAGAGTAGTGTGGTCTTCTGAGGTTTTCCGTGACCCACGTGAAAGAACCCTGGAGTTTGATGGATGTCCTGCTCTAGATTGGGAAATCACAATTGGCCTAACCTTGCACCTTAGGAGAAGTGGTAAGTGGGTCCTCAGCAGATTAGAGCACCATGCAGTGAGTAAAAGGGGGGACCTGGCCGAGAGAACACAGCAAAACATATAATAAGCATATTTCCTGTGTCATTTTCAACAGGGTCATGTGTGAGCGTGGTGGTGCAGACCGCAGGATCCCCTCTGGAGAGCGATCGAGGTAAATTTAGATGTATTATTGGGAAGTCATCTCTCCATGCACAAGGATCAGTGCCTGGAATGGTAACTGTATCGGGATGTAAACCTGAGTGCCTGACTGAGGTTAAGCATCCCTGGGCAGATAGGGATCCAGGGTGATGCCATAAGGGCCAACCCCCGGTGTGCTGTCATTTGATGGCACATCGCATGAGAAGGGTGTACGTTTGCCTGCCCCTATTAACCTTTGATTTTCACCCACTTATTTTAGGGTCAGTGGACACACAGACAACCTCCACCCATTCAGGGGGGCAGGAAGCAGCAACAGAGGCCACCTCTGAGTCCCCAAGTGGTAAGAGCAAGGGCCATTACTTGACTTGCTGAGGAATAACATTGCACATCCTAACGGCTACCCATTCTCTCGCAGCAGTTGGTGAACTGAGCTACAGGGGCCAGGCTGCTGCAGTGGAGGGCCCCCCCCCCCCAAACTCAAGCTGGACCTCATGCAGGCCACCCTTGAGCAGCTCCAGGCCAGCATGGAGCTGCTCAGGGCAAGTGTGGACACGACTCGGCGGAACCGTGAGTATCCTTTCCGGCCTGGTCCTGTGATCAACATTAGGAATATGAGAGACACCAGGGCACACGGGCAGTTATCAGCACAGGTTTTATTGAACAGCTGCCACTGCTGTGGTGAACCTAAAAAACCCACAACAGAAATAACAATAACCATAACAACACAACACTGCAGTTTACTGAGAAGGTCAGAGCCCTACTGCCCCCACCTTTGGCATCCTCTAAGTTTGCGTTAAGTGGCTTCCCGTGTAGTGGGAAACAGCACAAGTGGGACATCACTTCTCCCCTGGTGAGTACTCTGTGGGAAATGACAGGAGTTCAGAAATGGCTTTTTGTTTTTTGTTTTTTAATATTTTTATTTATAAGTTTTTCTTGACCTATATACATATATACACAACGACAAAAGTCCAGGTCAACAACTTCACCGACAAAGTTACATAGATATACATTAAGTCCCCAATTTCTGTTAACCTGTACAAATACAGTTGGAGTGGTTTTGGATTCTTTTTCATCTCTTCTTTTCAATCCATTTGTAAATTTTTTCCCATCTATTTACATGTATTGAATCATCTCTTCCGGAGAGTATAAGATTTAACCTATCTAATTCAGCTATTTCCAATATAGTATTTATTATTTCTTCTATATTGGGGAGGATTTCTTTTTTCCAACATTTAGCAACCATAATTCTCGCTGCAGTCAATATATAAAGAATAATTCTCTGGTCTACCTTTTTAATTTCCTCCGGTAGCATGTTCAGTAGGAAAGATTCTGGTTCTAACTTCAGTTTGGTTAATTCTTCAATTATTTTTTTAATCATTTTCCAAAACTTTGTTATTTTTTCACAATTCCACCAGATATGTAAGTACATTCCCACCTTTTTTTTACATCTCCAGCATACATCTGATGCCCCTTTATAGCATTTTGCTACCCTGTCCGGCATCCAATGCCACCTGAAAAACATCTTATAGATATTTTCTCTGCAGTTTGTGGCTCTGAGCAGCTTGAGAGAGCTCCAAGTTCTGGACCACTGTTCCAAAGTAATGTTGTGCCCTATATCCCTCATCCAGAGGATCATATTTGGTTTTACCGTTTCATCTACTAATTCTTCAGTTATAAGAAAGTTATACAGTTTATGTATTAATTTGTCCGCTGACAACAACAAGATTTTATCTAGTTGGGAGTGTGTACTCATGAAGTTTATTTTTTTATCTTTAACAAATCTGGATTTTAACTGTATTTTTCCCCAGGAGGTTAAGTTTATTTTTTGAAATTCTTGTGAATCTAGTGACTTTAGTTCTTTATTTTCTGTCAGAAGTTTTTCATAAGTTAATTTTTTTTCTTTTAACCATAATGATGGCAGGACAAAGGCTTCTAAAGGGGAGATCCAATTCGGAATTTTGGGATAGTACCTCTTTTTAATTTCTCTCCAAACTTTCATCAATGGTCCTCTTATAATATGGTTTTCGAAGATTTGTTGTTTTTTGTCCATATTATGCCAGATGTGGGCATGCCAGCCCATAGGTAGATCATGTCCTTCTAGTTTTAAGATTCTGTCTTCTTCTAGTTGGATCCAATCTCGTATCCATCCCATAGCTGCGGCCTGATAGTATAAATTCCAATCTGGAAATCCTAGGCCTCCCCTCTCTTTCTTATCTGATAGTAGTCTTCTGTTAATTCTTGGCTTTTTAGCGTGCCATATAAAGGTTTTAACTACTCGATTCAAATCTTCAAAAGTTTTTTATTTGTTAGAATGGGGAGGCATTGGGCCAGAAATAAGAAGCGTGGTAAAATATTCATTTTAATTGCGGCAATTCTACCCATAAATGATATATTTAAGTCCTGCCATGTATTAAAATCTTTTTTTATCTCTTCTAACAGTTTTATATAGTTATTTTTGTAAAGATTTTTATTGTTATTTGTCATAGTAATTCCTAAATATTTAATTTTTTCAACTACCTGTAAATTTGAAGTATTTTGAATCTTAGCAATTTGTGTGGTCGTACAATTTTTGGTTATAATTTTTGTTTTCTTTATGTTGATTTTTAAACCCGCTACTTGGCCATACTCTTGTAAGTCCTTCCATAGATGCGGTATAGCTTTTATTGGCTCTTCCAGGATGAATACCAGATCGTCTGCAAAGGCCTGTAGTTTATATTGTTCCTTTTTAATTTTAGTCCCCGTTATATTCTCATTACTTCTCACTAAATCATTTAGTGTTTCTAATCCAAAAATAAATAATAACGGTGATAAGGGGCATCCTTGTCTAGTACCTTTTTGTATGGGGATACTGTTTGTAACTTCTCCATTAATAATAATTTTCGCGTGTTGCTCTTCATAAATGGCTTTAATTGAATTTAAAAAATTTTCACCGCAATTCCATAATGTAAGCTTTTGTTTTAAGTATTCCCAATTAACGTTATCGAAAGCTTTTTCTGCATCTAAAAAAATTAACGCAACCTGTTTCCCCGGATTTTGCTCGTAGTATTCTAGTATATTAATTATATTCCTAACATTGTTTTTGATTTGTCTTTTCGGTATAAAACCTAACTGATCTTTATGGATAATTTCTACCATTATCTTCTTAAACCTGTTTGCTAAGATTGTAGCAAAAATTTTGTAATCAACGTTCAGCAAAGAAATGGGCCTAAAGTTTTTAATATCCGTATTCTCAGTATCGGGTTTATGGATAAGTGTTATCAGAGCTTCTTTCCATGTCCTGGGGATTTTGCCCGTTGTCATAACGTTATTCACTACATCTTTAAATAGATCTGATATTTCATCTTCTAAGACCTTGTAAATTTCTCCTGGAATGGCATCTGGGCCTAGTGATTTTCTTAGCTTTTGGGCTTTAATTGCATTTATCAATTCAAACATAGAAATATTGTCATTCAGATGTTTCCTTTGTTCCTCTGTAGATTCACCTGTTTTATGTTTCAAAAGATAATCTTCAAGTTCCTGATTGTTGTATGGTGGCTGTTTATATAGATTTTTTATAAAAGTCTTCCACTAGTGTTTTTAATTCATATGTTTTAAATTTTATTTCCTGATTTTCATCTTTTAGCGCTACAATAAACCTTTTTTCTCTCTCTTTTCTGAGTTTATAGGCTAGCCAGCGGGATGGCTTATTCGCATTTTCAAAAAAGTATGCTTTTGTATATTCAATTTTTTTTTGCTACCTCTTGAGATAATTCTAAATTTATTTGGTGTTGCTTCAATTTAATCCTTGTTTTTAACTCTTTAAGTTTCCCTTATCTTGACTTACTTTTTCTAAATTCCTTAATTCTGTGGTTAGTCTTTTAAATTTTTCTCTTTTTTGTTTATTTTTCCATGCTTCTTGATTTATAAATATACCTCTAATATATGCTTTAAGTGTGTCCCAAATTTGAAAAATGGCTTTTTGGATGGTCCAGCTGCAATGCAAAGGAGGCTGCTTCTCACCCACATTTTGTTTGAAATGCCATTGCGCTCAAGAGGCCTCAGTGACAACTGGGCGTGTGTATTTTGTTGGAGGGAGGGAGGCAGTATTGTTGTGGGTCAGTGGGGGAGCACTGGAGGGAGCAGCCCGAAAATGGTGTTGGCCAGGAAAGAGGCAGTGCCAGTGTCTAGAATAGTGCACTGGGAAGGTTGCTCAGCTGAGGAGCAAGATCCATCCTGGCCATTGTGCAATCAGGGTATGTCCTGGCTCAGGGAATCTGGCCACTGAGTCCCTTGGCCAGGGAGAACACACTGTAAGGTGGCCTTCAGATGTCCCTTTGAGCATCCTAACATGTTCACAGTCATAGTGGCTAAGGGGGCATGTGGGTTTTTAGGACTTCCTTGTGCATAACAGTGTTAATGCTGAGCACTACTTGTTATTTCAGAGGATGGACATACACGCCACATTGAGGTCATGGAGCGAGCAATGCTGAGACTCCGCAGGGAGTTTCAGGGCATCCGGCTCACCGCAGTGGTGGCAGCCCAGGCAGAGGAGCAGGAATCTGAGGGGAATGGGGAGGAAGCTGGGGCAGAGGGGGAGTAGTCTGTTTGTGTTGTTGCTGTTATCCTGTTATGTTTGCAGTGTTTGAAGTTTGTAATTATTTCACTGGTTTAATTGTTTACTGTTTTCCAAAGTTCTGTATAAAGTTTCATTTTTTCAAAAAAGGTCGTTGTTATGCCTGGATTGCTTCTGGCCCTGTATCCCCTACTCAATCCAGGGGACAACCAAACTGACAGAGAGATAGGGAGGGTCTTTTGAGGGAGCAGCACTTTCCGAGGGACAGCTAGCTACTTAAGACAGTCATAGGAGCACAACATGGGTCCTCTCTCGAGTATCTGCAAAGCAGCCATGGAGGTCATTCCTTCATGCTGGACACAGTTGGGGCTAACGCAGGCGGCCTAAAAGGCAGCAGCTCTGAGGGCAGAGGCAAGCTTGATAAAGCAGGCAGACAACATGGCCGCATAGAAAAAAAAGCAACACACTTGGAAGGGTCCAATGCTGTTTTTTTATACACAGCAATACTTACATGTGTGAAGATAAACTTAAATACACGTAATTTTTAAACTGGAATATCAGGATGCAAAAGCGATTTGATTGTGAGGCAAAATGGGTTTTTGGTTTTGTTCATTTTGTTTTATCAAAACTCAGCACTCTTACGGACCTAGTGCTTGATTTCAAGTGTTGACAAGATACTGTGGAACCTGTGACTTTTTTAACAGTACAGTAATTGCCATCTGCCTCACACTCACAGAGGGTACCGATCTCAGGTATTTTTGTTATCTCTGCTGAGACATTGCCCCCTGTAACTCCAATGGACAAGTTTATGCCAGTGTCTTGTAGTACACTGAGCTTGGTTTTAATAATCATTAGGATTATGGCACTTTCCCCACTACCTCTCTGTGCAGTAGTTAGTGGGTATCCAGAGAATGCCACCGTATCTCACATTACGGGGAAAACTAAGGGGAATACGGTTCTCTGGGTCTCTTGTCCCGCTTCTTCCTGAAACCTTGGCCAGTGCCAGGAGAGGATAAGTTGCCACCTGGATGAGTGGCCTCCCCCTCTCTGCATGCATTCCCCCTATCCCCAGTCCCTGGGCTGGCTTGAAAATTTGCTGCAGCAGAGTTTGTTTGAACACTGGCCATCGGTGACGTGGCACTTGCACTCTCTCCGCTGATGGTCCTTGTGAGGTGAGTGAGTACAGCCAGTGCACCCTGAAGGATCCCACACAGGGCCTCGCTGGACTGCCTCTCCTGCTCAAGGGAGGCAGTCATCAGAGCCATGAAATCCTCATGTTCTCGTCTGCCTGCTACAGCAGTGCCTCTCGCTACCGGGTGGAGTGCCGGAGCATCTCCTCCCATATCTTTGGTCCTGGGCCAGGCAGGATTTTGGAGAGAGTTCAGCCAGGATGACTCCAGGTACAAAATCTGTGGTTGGGAGAAAAAAAAGGGAAAGATACGCTGGGGAGTGGTTGATATGCAGCAGCTGTAGTCTTCATTCACCACCTTCTCATGCCCTGCTATTCCACACCACCTGGGGGTCAAGGGTTTGGGCTTGCCTGTTGGGTTTCTGTGGATTTGGCTCCCACCTGCCTCTGGCTGGGTGGATGCAGATGTCCCTGTGGTGCACAGGTGAGAAAAGGAGTGTTATGCAAAAGACATTAATGGCTGCTTGACTCATTATATCTTGTGGAGCTGCACAGTAAAGACTTCCAGAAAACTTTTCCTTAAGTTACTCATCAAAGGTATAGATAGGAACTCTCAGTCTGGGGCAAGTGATGGATTGTATTCTTGGTGCTTGAGGAGGGGCAACAGTGGGAGGGCTTCTAGTGTCCTGGCCCCACTGCTGGACCCTCTGATGGCACCTGATATTTTCAGCCACTGTGTGACAGAGTGTTGGACTGGATGGGCCTTTGGCCTGATCCAACATTGGCTTCTCTTATGTTCTTAAATGCAAATGTGCCAGTAAATCCTCAAGGGGAAGTGGCAGGGTGAGATCTTGGGGTGGTGGAGGGGGTTGTTTATGCGAAGCATTATGGACAGAAATAAACCATAGCGATAGTCATCCCCTGAGCTGGTCTCACCATACCCATCTTCCTGAGGTGGGAAAGCCTCCATATTCCCCTCACCATCATCTTCGGTCCCTTCCTCTGCCTGTGACACGGGGCTGTCTCCTTCTGGAATGAAGAGAAAATACAGCCTGATGTCAATTGACCAGGTTGAGTGTACTGCACGCCGTTCTACAGAAGAATCACAGGTATTACAAGCAACCACACAGCCATTCCTGAGATACAGGTGGCTGGAGCAATAGCAAAGATAAGGAGTCAAATCCTGGACATGTCACAATGGCTGTCATGGCAATATTTCTGGGGGGTATCATGGCATACTGTCAGGTTGAGGTATTTTAAAATTTCCACAGGCCTGAATGTACTTGGAGAATAGCTACATGTTCTGGTTGCCAAAATGCCCCTATCTTATTACTATGAGAACAGTCCACATCACTGACTATAGGGAGAGATTACCTCAGTCACCAGAGGGCCAAGGCTGGAGAGTGTGGGGTGGGCTGCTTTGTGACTTGGCGGTGAATCCCTCCCACAATTCTATATGGACCCAGAAATATACTCACCACATGTGCTGCCTGCTCTCTGTTGGTCCAGGGGGAAAAGATCCAGGGTGGCTTCAGGGGAGGGAGGGATGCTCTGATGGCTGGTGCTGGGAGCTGTTACCTCCTGGAAGCTGTGTGACTGCCTCCTCCCTGTCACGCTGACACTCCCCTGAAAGATCCAGCTCAGCTCCTCATAGTAGGGGCAGGTCTGTAGTGAGGCACCGGATTGCTGGTTGTTGGCCACCACCTGTTTGAATTTTAGGCGAAGGCTTTTTGTTTTTGTGCAGCATTCCTCGGCACTTCGCCTGAAACCCTCGGCACTTCGCCTGAAACCCTTGGCATTCCTCGGCACTTCGCCTGACATCCCTTTTGAAATCTTCCTGAAAATCTCAATGTTCCTAGAGGAACATTTAAGATCCTCCTGGACTTTAGCCTCCCCCCAGAGAGCAAGGAGCTCCAAGGTCTCCCCGCACTGCCAGGAGGTCCCTCGCACGCCAGCCATTACTGCAGAGTGTCGCTTTCCCACCAAAAGTCTGCCCTGAGGTGAACATGTGAAATGAGTTCCAGCACAAGACAGATACCTATGTTACCATGGCACTATTTCCACTTCAATCCAACCCCTCCAACAAAACACTTCCCTTTAAACTTTTGACCTGAAAATGGCCGTGGGATCCCAAACTCATCTAAACGCTAAAACTAGGCACCGTTTAAATGCTGATTTTATTCATTTAGGAGCGGAGCTCTGCTCATGCGCATACCGCCGATGCTTTAAAAAAAATGGTGGACGAAAAGCAGAAGCCTGAGGCTTCCACGGCAGCTTTCCAGAGGGGAGAAGCTTTCCAGAAGTGGCTCGACACCACAGGAGCAATCAGACATCGGAAAATGCAGCTAGAACCGGAGAATCAAGAAAACATCACTTGGGTAAGTGGTATCAAAATACTCTGGTTTAAAGGGGGTTTGATCTGGAAAGCGACGGCTGGGGATGGTGCGCAGATATTGGGTGTGTGAACATGCACATAAAATCCGTTACTGAAGCATGCCGAGGGTGGTTCAAACGGTGCATCTGAACACACCCTTAGGTCAGCAACTGAATATCCTGGAAGGTTAAAATGTTCCCCCACTGGATTCTGAATGTCGTGGTTTGTAATAGCAGTAGAAAAAGTAAGAGTCCGGTGGCACCTTTAAAGACCAACAAAATTGTGGTAGGGTGTGTGCTTTTATGAGCTCACTTCTTCAGACTTATTTCCAGTTATTCTTGGCATCCTCCTGGACTGAAACTGAGACCTAGGTTTCCTGTCTCCTTACCAGTGCTGATAGCTCAACTCCTATTACCTACTCAGGGAGTGTGGCATATGAAAATAAGTTATGCTAATAAGTTATGCTAATAGGCTCCTGCACCTCTTTTTCTACAAAATGAGCCCTAGCATGGGTGCAATTCAGATGGGAACCATGGTTAGCAAAGACAGGGAGAAAATCAGAGATTGTATTACTTTTTCTCACAATTAAAAAAAAAGAATTTAGCAATTTCAATTTTTGTGTTTTTCATTCTTACTAAAAATGCATTTATGTTTGAAAATTGGTGGCTGCATGGGGGGTGGGGGGACAGGGGGACGCCAGAAGGTATCCTCACCTAGTGTGCAAAAGAAGCTGGGGCCGGCCCTGTTCCCAATCAGATGAGATCAGACCTGTTCAGGGTGGTAGGGCCCTAGGCCCGGGACAGCCTCCTGTACCTTTCTTCAACCAGCGACCTTCCTTCCTACACCGCCACAAAAATGCACCTGAGGGATGTTAGTGCACACATTTCTTGTTGCAACTTGTAAGGGTGTTACAACTCTGTAAAAAAAACCCACTGACCTACTTAGCACAAGCTTCTGAAACTGCTCAGTACCCCCACTCTCCTGTGGGGGAAGTTTCAATGCATTTTCTATTTATTGCCACTTAGCGCCGTTTTCAAGCAGACAGCCCTCTCCTCCCCCCTTCTGGTTTGTAAGAAACTCTGGGCGGAGACCCCGGGCCAATCAGCTGCCTCCCAACTCATGAGGCTGGGAGCACCGAGGAGAGTCAGCTGCTGCCTGCTTGTTCTGCCGGGTGCTGTGAAACTCGCTTTCGGACATGGGCGCCCTTCTTCCGTTTCTTTTACTGCATGCAGGGCTTGCAACCTTTGTAAGTATATGCGTGGCCCACTGTAATCATCTCCTGTTCGCGGAGTTCCTTGGAAGAGCTGCTACTGCTGTGTGTGGTGTTTTCCCAGCTGGTAGTTCCGCATTGACGTTTCCCAGTAGGGTACAGAGTACTTGGGGGTTGCCTTTTAATGGAGCGAGTAACTGAATGGCGTGGGGCACTCTCCCCATATTGGGATGCCTTCAGGACGGAGGAGAGGGGAGTTGTTCAGCAGATGAGTTTGTAGCTGTCTAATAAGGGTTGCAGAGAGAAGTTTTCATGGGACGGGCAAAGCTGTGGGAATTGCCGTAAAAATACTGGAAGAGCAAGAGTTGCGGGAAAAAGAAGAGTCACTGCATTGATTCATTTTTCGCCTTGGCTGCTTTTCTGTGTGCTCCGGAAGCAGCCGATCTTCAGTTGAAGCCCAGCGATTGTTATGAGGAAGTTGACATCACGTGAGGGTGGGCCCCGGGTAGAGGGACGCAGAGTGATTGCATCGCGTGAATGACCCTCTGCTGGTCTCCGTGCTTCTGGCTTGTAGCTGAATTTTTCACCCGCTAGGTATGAGTAGGCGTTGGTTGATTTCTTTCTTTCCATGAAAGTAGAAACAGCTGCTAGGTTTGGGAAGAAGCTGGTGAACTGGAGGAAGTAATAGGTCCGCTGGTAGTAATAAGAGTGATCGGTAGTGTCAGATTTCAGCCTCGGTTGGAGATCTTGGGACACCCATGGTTTTAGCTTGCTTGGGCACTTGGAGCAGCGAGTGTTCCTATGAAGGGGATGCAGAGGCAGCATACCCCGGGGGAATTAATTCCTGGGCAGATTTTTGCTAATCTAAATGGATTAGCAGGATGACGGTATATCTTTTCTTGAAGGTGCCCTGTGCTTCCTGTAGTGGTATGGCAGCCCCTTACAGTCATCTTCAGTGATTGTGATGGGTCCAAGGGCACCTGGGCAGGCTTCCATAGTTCAGCAAGGGGTTAGAACCCCATCATCCCAGTTTCTAGTCCAACACTCTAACCACTACACCACACCAGCCCTCCATGCAGACAGCAGTATTGCAAAGTTGCATTCATCCCTTGGGAAATCACTAACAATAGATTTTTGAGAAGAATGGGGCTAGCTGTGTTGTTTTGAACTTATTGATTGCAGATATTTCCTGTTTCTTACATTGTCCAAATCTAGGCTGTGGTTTTCTGTATCGTCTTATAGTGTGAGAAAGCATGCAAAACAAAGCTCTAATGATTAAAGCCATAATGGAGCTGTTTGGCTGAAAAAAGAGCACTATCAGACTTGGAGAGATGACTGGCTCATATGGCAGTTGTGCCTTGTCCTTTCTTTCTTCACCCAGTTGTGATGATGCACAGAAGCAATGTTCTTGACCAGGACTGTTCTAAGTAATTGAGAAATGCATCTGTAGCAGCTAGTGTCACTACCTACAGGGATTTTATAACAGTTTTGGTGTACAGCAGTGGGTTGTCTGTTCCTGATAGGAGTTCCCTCATGGCTTCCAGGTGCAGAGTTGCTCATTGCCTCAAGTTATGCTTGAGCATATGGGAGGTCAGTGCCTTTATATGTGTAACTTATGCAGCATTCTTCCCCAATGCTCAAAGCAAGTGTTATCCTATGACAATCCTGTCATGTGTCCCTTACATGACAGATGTTTCAAGTGATGGGACTGAGGTTGAGAGAGAGAGCGTCATAAAGTTACTTGTTGAGGTTGTAGCTGAGGTTTGACATAGCGACTTCATGGTCATAACACTCACTCATTTTGTATTAGAGGAAAAGTGGACTTTGGGCAGCTTTTGAAAAACAGTAAACTGTGTGTGGGATACCAAAGTGCGACCTGTAGTTGAATTGCTTCAGAGAAGGCTGAGGTTTGCGTACTTTATTATTATCTATTAGGGAAAACAATTTATGGAACTTCTTCATATTCTGGGGAGTAAAAAGCCTTTGTGGAAAGAAGGATATTTATATGTTTGAACTAAAGGACCATATTTTTGAGCCACTGGGGTGCTCCATATACTTCAGACTGATAGGGTTTGAAAACATTCTTGATCAATTTGATTTATTTATTTAAAACATTTTTAT
This sequence comes from Gekko gecko, assembly GCA_029375565.1. Taxonomy (NCBI): domain Eukaryota; kingdom Metazoa; phylum Chordata; class Lepidosauria; order Squamata; family Gekkonidae; genus Gekko; species Gekko gecko. The sequence goes on from JAPDNY010000011.1 coordinate 33,843,015, forward strand.
GCCACCTTTCCACTCAATCAGAGACCACCCAGCAGTGAATATTAAAACATTTACTTCAAACAATTAAAAATGTGGTTAAAATGATAAAATTTAATTAAAAACAACACACAGCACTAGAAGGAGGGCTAATATCGTTTTGCGGGTATGCCAGACAGAACACAAAGGTCTTCACCAGACACCAGCAGAGTGAGTCAGATGAAGCTCTCTGGGGAGGGAGTTCCAAAGTTTTGGGGCCAAGACAGAGAAGGCCTTTTCTTGGTTTGCCATCCATCTATTCTGGGGTGGTGGGGGCAAATGAAGCAGGGCCTGTCATGATGACCAGAGTGAACAAGTAGATTGGTATGGGAGAAAATGGTTCTTAAGGTATGTTGGTTACAGGCTGTACAGGGCTTTAAAAGTCAATACCAGCACCTTGAAGTGAGCCTGGAAGCAAACTGGAAGCCATTGTAGGTTGAATAAGGCTGGAGTGATACGGTCCCTTTGACCTACTCCAGTCAGCACTGTAGCTGCAGTGTTCCGTACCAGTGGTAGTTTCCAAACAGTCTTCAAAGGCAGCCTCGTGTAGAGCACATTGCAGTAATCTAATCTAGATGTTACCAGGTCATACACCACAGTGGCAAGATGTTGTCTGTCCAGGAAGGGCTGCAGCTGCCTCACCATCTGAAGCTGCTGAAAGGCGCCTCTGGCCACTGCTGTCACATGTTCATCCAACAGGGGGGCTGGGTCCAGATGCAGGCCCAAGCTGTGAACCTGCTCCTTTAGGGGGAGTGCAACCTCATCCAGAGCAGAAGATAACATTATTTCCTGGGTCAGATCTTCCCCCCACCAGTAGCACATTGACAGTTCTTACTCCCCAGAACATGGTAAACATATGAATTGGGTGTCATCAGTTGCTTCCACACAAACAGGGGCGGGAAATGTACTTTAACATCTAAAGCTGATGGTAGTTCCTGGTTTCAGGCCAAAATTACCAAAGAATACCTCCAGACCTTCGTGATTATCTACTGGAAACTCGTCTAGGAACTGGGACAATTCGTGACTAGAGATGATCATCAAGCAGTTGTCACTCGAAGCAAAGATTGCAGCACTAGCTGGGATTGTCTGCTTTTCCATGATAGCATCACGAACTTATTTGGCTGAAAGGATTGAGGTGAAGAGGTTAAGATGGGTGCTCAAGTTGCAGATGGTACTCTTTGCTAATACCTTGATGCTCATAGGATCTGTTCATATATGGAGAAACACAGTGACTATGTTCTACAGATTGCCAGCAGTTAACTCTTTCTGTTTCACCTTTTGGAAGGTAGCTGTGTTAATGTTCCTGTTTCTGGCACACTCAAGCTCTTTTACAGCGCTGTTTCTTGTGGCAGAAGAACCTTATTTCTTTTCTTTAGCAGCTTACACCTGTCTTGGGGGCTATATCATCCTTATTTTCTTTCTCTTCACTCTGGGTTCCTTGGAGCAAGGCTATAAGCTTTTAGTCCACAGAAATACAAATGTGAGCACTACCAATAAAAATGGCAAACTGGCAGTGAAAAAAACAGTTCTAGCCATTACAGTGACAGTTGCATTGACTGTTCTTGGTCTCCTTAATGCTTCCCAGCCTCCTGCAGTGAAATCGGTTGAAATTACTGTTCACAAACTGCCATTGTCTATGGACAAACTGAAGGTGGTATTACTGTCTGATATTCATCTGGGGCCCACTGTTGGAAAAAGCAAACTTGAAATGATTGTAAAGATGGTTAAGGCTTTAAGACCAGATATCACCGTGATTGTGGGTGACCTCACCGATTCTGACGTGAAGGACGTTGGGCCTGCTGTGGAACCTCTTGGCAAGCTGGACTCCCGTCTGGGAACATACTTTGTGACTGGGAATCATGAGTACTACACTTCCGATGTCAACAGCTGGTTTGAGTTGCTGAAGTTGCTCAATGTTCACCCCCTCCACAATGAGAACACAAAGATTATGTCCCCCAAGGGTAGAGAGAGTGACTGGTTCTGTTTGGCAGGAGTTGATGATATTGAGGCTAATGTGTTGCGCTATTCTGGGCATGGCATGGATTTAGAGAAGGCTTTAGGGGATTGCGGTGTTGATCACGCAATAGTTCTCCTTGCTCATCAGCCGCTTGCTGCAAAATGGGCTGTCCAAGCTCGGCCGGATATAAATTTGGTCTTATCTGGCCACACTCATGGAGGCCAGATATTTCCTCTGAATATTGTTACCTATTTCATGAATCCATTCTTTGTTGGTTTGTATAAAGTTGGACAGAGCACTTCTGTCTATGTTAGCCCAGGGACTATGTACTATGGTATACCAATGAGACTGGGTAGTCGAGCAGAAATAACAGAAATCATTCTGCACTGCCCCTGATCAGTTCGCACCACTTTGTGTTTGATTCCTCTTGGGCTTGTGTGGGCTGATTACTTTGTGCACAAAATCCATACCCTGTGTAATTACACTTTTTTTTTTCTGGAACTCTGTACTTGAGCTTCTGTTACTGAGTCCTGGCAGGCACATGTTTAGATCAGCCACATGCCTAATGATAAGTGCAGTTTTTTCTTGGTTTTTAAGGATTCCTCCTTTGAAACACTAAAACAAAATGCTCATCTCCCCCTTTGATGTAAAGGATTATGGGTGAATCCAGTCACCCTCCAAGGAGCCTAAGGAGAGGCAGTTCCACAGCTGCTGAAGTCGAAGGAATATCCCTTAGGGCGGGAATAAGTTTGTCAAACTGCTCAGTGGAGTAATGGAATAGAGGCAGGATCCACCCTGATAGTTGTAGCCTATTGTTACCTTTTTATCTGATATGCCATCCTTTCAAAAGTGTGATGAAAAGCTGCCTATTCATATTGCCTGCTCTTCACATGTGTTTTTTTCCCCAGGTTAATGGCACTCTAAATCAGATCAATGATCCATCTTCTAGCCCAGTATTTGTTTTTTGAATGTAGCCAACATGAGATTTTTAGATGCTTCAGCATACTTGGTGAAGACTTGATTTTCTGGTGTCAAATATGCTTTTTTTGAGACAAGTAAATAGCTTTTTGTTTTGACTGCCAGTAAAACAGCACCAGAAGGCTACACTTGAATATAGAATGAAAAAAGAAGGGATGAATAATAGTTTACGGTCCTAGTCCATCTGTTGCAAGTTAATTGCAACCAATTCAACTTCAGTTGACTTCAGTAGTATTAAAGTATCACTGTCTGTTGTTGATTTGAAACTGCTTGGTCAAGTCCCAGTGTTAAAACCAAAAAAATGAGGCTCTTTAGTAGTGATCGATTTGAACATCAAACTTTGGTTTGAATATGTTTGCTTTGCCTAACTCAGAAACAAAATCTTTCCATTTGCTACTCCATGTGATTTGCATCCCAGTCCCCTATGCATGGTTAGTTTCTATGTTTGTTTGATTTTAAAAAAGGAAATGTGACCCAGACAGGGGCTTTCACCTTCCAACAGCAGAATGGGACTTCTTTGCTCCGCCCCCCCCCCCTTCTGCTCCTGGAGGACAGGGGATTTCCAGGGGAACTATGAGGGGGCAGTCAAATCAGCGGAAGAGGAGAACTGGTGGAAATAGCCTCTGCCTGGTTTGTTAACAGAAGTTTACTATGTGATTCAAGCCAGGCTTAGTAATTTTGAATAATATATTTTTCACTGAATCAGTTAGATCCTGTATTTCTTTAGAAAGCCTGAACTGCTTGAAGAACTGAAGAAGTGTGTCAAAAGTCTATATTTGAATTTTTTTGGCTCTTTAAATTTTCTTTAGTATAGATAAAATATATTTATATTTAATACCTTTGGGGTTTATTAATATAGATACGTGCCCTGAAAGTTGCTGTGCCCCAAATAGGTTTTTTTTAGGCCAGTAGTCCTGAGTCATGTTCTGAGAATGAGGATGCTGATTTGTGCACTTTGGGGGGGTGGTTGCTTCCATGTATACAGGCAACTGGCTGCTTCTACCGTGGGAGCTGCCACACTCTGGGTTTTGTAGAGCTGACACTGCAAGAATATGTTTGCTAATGGAATCCTGTAGAGTCGGAGGGTTTTGTCCTAAAATAAAAAATTGTAGATATCAACGCTTCAGATTTGGAGAACGCATTTAAAATGTTAGGCGTGCGTCATGTTTCTGCATCCCTTTGCAAAAGCTCTTTTAAAGCAGGCCCATGATATCCTCACCCTGTCATAGGTAAGCAGCGTATCAGGCAGGGAGAGCAGTCACTTGCCCAAGGCTGCTGAGTTTTAGCTAAGATGAGGCCGCAGTTGGGGGTTTCTGGGCTCTCGCAGTGCCCTGCTCCTAGCTGCCCTGCTGCCATTTGTCTGATTTCTTGTGGTGATTTGAGAACTGAGTTTTTTTAAAAAAAACATTTTTCTACGTTGCATTTAGTTCCACTAATCACAAATGTAGATAACAGTAAGCTCAGTGAAAATCTGTGGAAAAATCTGCAGAGCAGTTTTGTAGGTTTATTTCCAAAATGGGATGCACGGAAACACGTTCACTTTGCCTTCCTAAGTAAACGACTGCACTAGGCGTGGGTGTACGTCTCTGTAGTTACAGAAGTTAGTACCTCTGCGTGTACTTGAAGCGTGCCACATTCCGGTTCCTTGCCTTCCCCTGTCTACCCAAATTTCCTTGTAAAGTACATATAGCTAGCACTACAAATAATGATGCCTGTTTCAGAGGGATTTGTATGTTTCACTGTGTGTGGTACCTCTGTGAAAGTCTTTGCAGTAAAAGCAACCTCACTTAATAATCATCCCTTCAAACACCCCAGCCACTACCCCAAAGTAGCAGGAGAAAAAGAGGGTGATGCCAGTTTGCAAAATCACCAGAATAGGTAAAGCAAATTTCAAAAGGTACCTAAAATCCTATTTTAAGAGTATGATGCATTGTATATAAAATGTAACTCTTCATTAGTGGCAATAGTCATAGTTTCTCTTTGCTTCTCCCCCTGCTCTATACCAAAGAAATCTCCCCACAGATGAGGGTGCAGAGTCCTGGTACATGGTCAAATGTATAGAACCTGCTGCTGCACTTGCAGGTATGTGGACTGAGTTATGATCTTGCCACTGAGAGCCTGTTTGTGCATCACACTCATTGCGTGAATAGCAGCCCATGGAACCAGGCTGGAGGGGGTGACAAAACAAGCAGCACTCCTTTCTTCCATCTTTGCTGTTAGCTGTCTGTGTTCCTTCCTTTCCAAATCCCTAAAGAAAACTAGCCACTGAAGGAGAAGAAACAACCAAGGAGTCCTTCCAGCTGCTTTTCAGGAGGGCTACAGAATTCAAAGGCAAGGCTTGGTCTAGGAATAGCAAAGAGTGATGCTGTGGAATGGAATTTAAATAGTAGGCAAAGAATCACAATTTCCCCCAAAGTAACAAAATCCCCACAAGTGGGAAACTAACAGAACAAGAAAAGAGAACTGGGCAAGAATGTTTGTACCACTGTTTGTAATACTGTTTGGTTGTTGTGCTTTTTACATATGGAAAATGGCATGTTTCAGCAAATCCTTTTTGTTTAATAATTTAATAATGTACACCCCTAGTAATACAAGGAGGAGTTTGAATTGTTTTTGCTCTTACTATTGAAGGCTCTAATTTATTTTCCTCTGACTGCATTGTTCAGTTTATATTTTCTATTTAAACAAAGAACTCAGCGCAGCAGTTGCATGAAACCCTTGGATCATTTTATGAAACTTGTGTCTGTAAAATGTCATCTCATGGAAGGAACCATAAGCACTTTGTAACAGCATCCCATATATCTGATGTTTTTCCTTTGGGCATTAAAACAATGATTTGCAAATTAGTCTTGTAGTGATCTTTTCTTTTATCCTGGGTATTCTTGCCTACCGAGTTTTGTTTTGTTTACCATTCTGGTGCAAGTACTGACTTACAGTAGGACAAATTAATTATTTTTTTAAAAAAATGTGACTGATGGTGCAGGTAAGTGTTAGCATTTTTGTCCAGAGGCAAGTGACTCGGTCTCAGGCCAACCTCATCCACCAGCCTGCTTGGCCAGGGCTATTTGGTTTGTGAGAGCTATTTACTTCAAGCTGGGAGCTAATGTTTGCCCTAACCCACATCACACCAATTATTATCTTGTATTTTATCGGAGGGTGTGTTAATCCTACCTCTTTCTCCAAGGAGATGAAGTGTGTGATGTACTTGGTTCCTTCAGCTGTATTTTGTCCTTGCAGCAAAGCTCCAACCCTTGCTTTGAGGTAGTGATTAGACAGAGATCACCCAAAGAGTTCAGTGGCTGAATGAGCAGTTGAACCAGTGTAGTGAAGTGGTTAGAATGTCAAACTAGGGTCAGGGACACCAAGATTCAAGTCCCTAGTGTGCCATGGAAGCCAGTCTGGTCATATGTAGTGGTTAAAAGCAGCAGACTCTAACCTGGAGAACCAGGTTTGATTCCCCACTCTTCCACATGTGACCAGCTGGGTGACCTTGAGTTAGTCATAGCTCTCTCAAAGTCTATGCCACCACAAAGAGTATTTCTCTTCATACTTCAACAAAAGCTCCAGGATAGTGTGCCTAATGTTTCTGTTACTCTAAGGATCCTTCTCACACTTCCAGTATCAGTGGCAAGTGGTGATAAAATCTGCTAAACAAAAGGCACGCAAAATGAGATTCTGATGTGCCTGAAATAGAAACATTAAAGAGACTTAAATTTCAGCATCACAATTAACAGGATTTTTCAAAATGCTTTGTGATTTGTGTTTTTTCCTGTTTGAGAGAGAAAATCAGAGATTGTATTACTTGTTCTCACAATTTTTTAAAAAAATAAATCATCAATTTCAAATTTTGTGTTTTTCATTCTTCCTAAAATGCATTTATGTTTGAAAATTGGTGGGCACATTGGGGGGGGGCGGGGGGCGCCAGAAGGTAGCCTTGTCTAGTGCGCAAAAAAACCTGGCACCGGCCCTGATCACATGCCTGCTATTGGTTTACAACTTAAAAGAGATTTTATACTGTTTCTTTAAATTACCACATTGTGAAACATGGACTTCTGCAAAGCCACAAAACTTGTAGTACTACAAGCACTTCAGCTACACGTGTATCTTCATGAGATGTGGGGAAGTATGCTTGATTCCTTAAATGTGTGCTAAAATGCTACACTGCAGAGAACTGTGCCTGGCCTGTGTGGTTCATGAGGCTTCAGCCTCTGTTAATGGCTCATTCTGTTGCTGTAAAGGAGACAAAACTTTAGTTCTACCAATCCCCTCCAAGCAGAGTGGCAGCATTTTGTCATTACTGCCTAATTTTTTTATCTCAGAGATGGTACACTGGAAGGCCCTGTTGTGTATTGCATTCCTGTTCATCACATGCACTGCATTCACATTCATCACTTGCATTCATCACATTCTCTACACATGTTCTTCACTCAGGTGAACTTTGATTTTTTTAAAGGTACCTTTGTGTGCAGGTCCACTTCTGTGAAGTGGGAAAAAAATCAAGGGATGGGGTGAGTGGAAAATCCAGAAATTCACTTCACTCGGTAAAATCAAACTGATTATGTACACGTCAATTTGTAAATAATTTTTTTTATAACCAGCTCTGATACTCTTGCAAATATTTAAATCTTTCAAATCAGATAAGAAATGTTTGGTATTGTGAAATCTGTCTTCTCTGCTTTCCCTCCTGTGGTTTTCAAACAGTTATTTTTATTGTTTAAAGCCTCTTGCCATAAATCTCTACAGCTCCTGGGGAAACCTTTCCTGCTCTATGTCTGGCACTGATTACTAATACAGACAACACCCAACCATATGGAAAACCCTTGATAAGGATGGTCACCTTTATCAAACCCAGGGCTATTTTTGAGCAGGAATGGAGTTCCTGTGGGCTCCTGAGTTGGCCACGCCCAGCAGGAACTCATTAGCATAATAGTCCACACCCAACAGCAGAAATTCATTAGGATTGGCTACATTAGGGGCGTGGCCTAACATGCAAAGAAGTTCCTGCTACAAAAAAAGCCCTGGGTTTTGACAACAAACAAGGTAAACAGAATAAGAAGCAAAAGGTGGGTGTAGCTAGATGACCACACTTCTGGTAAACATGGGGTGTGGCCTAATATGCTAATGAGCTGTGCCATCAAGGGTGTGGCCTAATATTCTAATGAGTTCCTGCTGGGCTTTTGCTACAAAAAAAAGTCCTGATCACACCTAAGTTGTGTGGCAGGAAAGTGAAAAAAATCCTATCCCACTTCTGTAACAATACAATTGATTGGGCAACCAAGGGGCAGAAAAATCTGTATTGCTTCAGTCTTACCTTTGATTACGGCTGCTTGTTAGAGGAACAGAAAAAAAACACAAAACACCACCAGCCAATCCTGTTTCTCTTCTGGTGGTTGGTCAGCAGAAAATGACAAGAATTTTTTTTTCCTGCCATACAGATTAATGTCACTGCCAGCTAATGGTGGCAAGGCATACTGCTGTTAAAGGGAAACGTATAGGGGCTGGTTCAAAAATTACCAACTGTTAAAGGGACAGGACATTTTTTTTGTCCAGGCAGTTGGCATCCCTCCCTGAACTTGGTGGTGATTAAGCAATGGGGAGACTAAAGTGATAAGTGCCACCAACCAGTGTTTTCATAACATTGTCTATGGGATTTTTTGAAGCATATTGCAGATTATAATGTAGCTATTTCCATGTTATAAAAATTTTGCTATGTCTGCTGATTTCTGTATGTTAAGTCATTATTAAAGTCGCAGAGACGTGCCAGTTCCTTTCCATGGCCTGCTGGTAACCATAGTATTTATTTATGTATTTTATAACCCATCAAGAAGCCTGGGAAAAAAGTTCATTTAATAGAGGCCAAATAAATGGAAATGGGCTTTTGAAGTTGAAGCTTTTCATGGCATGGAAATAAATAACACACCCCATTAAACTTCTGTGAAAGGGGCAAGACAGTGTTTTTTTCCTCCGAGCAGTTAAAGATGCTAAGTATAAAATGATACCAAATTGGAATGGGCAGGGTTTGGCTCTGTGCATGGTTGCTGGAAAATAGAAAATGAGGGTCTGATTAAGACACGATCATTCTTATAGGAGACTTTTATGATGCCTCCTATTAAGATTTAGTGTGGGGTAATGGCTCCAGTCTCAAGTCCTGAATCCAAATCCCTCCTCGGCCACAAATCTTCCTGGTTGATCTTGGATGGGACCACCACTTTTTCTCTCATCCATGAGGGTATAATGGGACAATTCTATTTTAGCATCCTAAATACCAAGAATGATTGTTTTGATTGAAATTGAAGAGGCTGCTGTGGATACCAGGCAAAATCTAATGGGGTGTCCTCCTATGTATTATATACATGGAGGCAACTTTACACATGCTTTCCAGTTCCATGGATGTCAAAACATCTTGGTGCTCTCTCTAATCCTTCTGGTAAAACTGACTGCAAACAAAATTCTAATTCATTAAAGGGAGTGACCAAAAAGGTGATTAAGCAGCAGTCTGTGGATGGGACACCATAATACCAGCTACAACCATGCAAAGTGTGTATCACTGTGTGCAGATTCAGAGGCCAGATGCTTCCTTGGAGCTCTAAACAACAGGTGAAACACCATTTAAGAGCCCTTACGAGGCTGAGCTTCTCTTCAATTGACAGTGTCAATAGAGTCTCTACACATGCTTTCCTGAAGTTCTTGGAGGATGAGGGAGATACAAATGAAATCAGTCATAGAGAGGAAGCAGGAATATGTAAACCAGGTGTGGGGCAAGAGAAGCATACCTACTTTCCTTGGCACTTTTTAAGCAAAAGTGCTGTAACAGAAAACTCCTCTAACTTAGAAACTGAAGCATGCCCCAACTTTTGTATGGGACAATAATGGGGCCTCCATCTTCCTGCTTCACCCCACTTGAGCGTGTTCAATCAAAGTTTTTGAGAGCAGCTTTTCAGATGCCCAAATGTGTCTCAAATGCGAGCCTGCGACTGGAATCTGGCTTAATTAAAGTAGAGTCGAGGGTATGCCTCACTCAGGGCCGGCCCCAGGTGTCTGGGCGCCCTAGGCAGGAGAGCCTGGGGCGCCCACCCCACCGGAGATGCCAACCTCCCGGTGGGGCCTGGAGAACGGGGAAGGGGCGGCGCGGCTCTCCCGGCCCCCTCGCAGCCGCGGGGCGCCGGGGAGAGCCGGGGAACGGGCGGGCGGCTTTCCCGGGCCCCTCGCAGCCGCGGGGCGCCGGGGAGAGCCGGGGAACGGGCGGGCGGCTCTCCCGGGCCCCTCGCAGCCGCGGGGCGCCGGGGAGAGCCGGGGAACGGGCGGGCGGCTCTCCCGGCCCCCTTGCAGCTGCGGGGCGCCGGGGAACGGGTGGCGCGGTTCTCCCGGGCCCCTCGCAGCTGCGAGGGGCCCGGGAAGAGCCGGGGAAGGGGCGGCCTTGGAACGCCCGCCCCTTCCCTCCCAGCGGACGGGCGCTCAGACTGGCGGCGGCCAGCGAGCGGGGTCTGTCCCCGCTGGCCGGCCGCCGCCATGCCGCCCCACCTCTCCACCCCCCCAAGGGCTTCTGAAGCCCCCGGAAGGGCGCTCAGACTGGCGGCGGCGGCGGCAGCGGGGAGAGTCCCCGCTGGGCAGCCGCCGCCATACCGCCCCACCTCTCCACCCCCCCCAAGGGCTTGGGGGGGGGAGCCGCGGGTGGAGCGCCGGCCGCCCCTTCCCTCCCAGTCCCAGCGCCGGCTGGAGACAGGGGGTGGAGCGCCGACTTCACCGGGGTGGGGCCGGGGGCGCTTTGGCGCCCCTGTGGGCCCCAGCGCCCTAGGCGAGCGCCTAGCTCGCCTAGTGGGCGAGCCGGCAGTGGCCTCACTTCATTAAACTTTTGGCTAAAATTAAACCTTATTCCTTACGGCCTAGCACCCTTAATTCTCAGTGATAGTTTTAAATCCTCCTGGTTAAAGGCGGTACACCTATAGTCCAAAAAATGGAGTATGACCAAGCACCTAAGTAAATTAGGCCTCTCACCACCTATAGTCCAAAAATGGAGTATGACCAAGCAAAGTCAGTAATCAAACAAAGGATCCAGGATATCCAACGTCAAATTGACATCAATAAAGCTCCGGAATTTTTGGCTGCAGAACACACAAAATATAAAGTGGCTCCAGCATTATACCTGTCCCAGCTGGAGATTCCAGCCCAACGGAGGGCATTTTCGCTAGCTAGATGGAGAGCTTTTCCCTCCGCTGTGTTAGATGGGAAGTTTAGAAAGACTCCCATGCATGAGAGGGTTTGCCCCTGTGGGGATGGCGAGGTCGAAACAATCGAACATGTATTACTGTATTGCCCCTTCTATCATGAAATCAGAACAAAGAAGATCTCCCCTCTTAAGAAATATCAGGGTTGTACAGACATAGAGTTTAGCAAAATGATCCTTAGGAATATCAACCCAACAGTCACAGCTTCCAGTGCAAGTTTTTTAGCAGCTGCATATAAAATACGTCAAGAGATACTGCGTAGAGTATCCGAATTTTAACTGTTTTAGATATTGGTTATAAGACTCTTTAGGACTCATATGTAAGATATTAGACGTTTTATGCTGGTCAATGACTGTATCAATAAATCTGATTCTGATTCTGAAACTGAAGCATCCATCCGACTAACATGTCTTTACAGGTTGCTTCCCAGAGAAACTTTGGGATCGATTATGACCATGACTGCTTCCTCAAGGATGGGAAACCGTTCCGCTACATCTCGGGCAGCATCCATTATTCCCGTGTGCCCCGGTACTACTGGAAGGACCGCCTCTTGAAGATGAAAATGGCTGGGCTGGATGCCATTCAAACGTAGGTAGCAACTGAGAGTCTCATGCACCATAATAGATAGCGAAGCTGTAAATTTCTATTGCAGTTCTTGGCGGCAGCTGCTACAAGCAACATGCAGCTTGGGTAGCAATAGAAGTGTGGTGCTTAAACTGCAGAAACAAACTGCCTGGAGGCTAATTCAAATAAGATTATCATTTTTCCCCCTACTTGTAGAAGAAAAGGCTGAAATGATACATGCTGTAAATTGGGCATTGTAAATGTTTGATGTCCCAGAAGATGATGTTGCTCAAGAAGTGTACAGGTGTGCTGAATTTCGGATTTACTTATGTTGGCAAATGTTAGCTAAAAGTAACAGAAGCAGAAATGAATTTCTGAGTCTAAAAATGAACTGCGTAGCTTTCTTAACCACTTTGCCAGGGCTGTCCTCTACAGCTAATATTTCTCCAGAGAAGTCCAAACCATGCAGGTTAGCCAATAAAAGCTATAGTCACATTGTACCTTTTAAAAAAACTGCACAGATTTGATCATTTATTGTGGAGGAACCACAACAGTATTGCCAGCCTTCAAGCCTTGGTTTCTGTCAAAAAAGGGCAAGGGGAAGGGCCTTTTCCAGGGCTGTTTTGGCCTTTGTGGGAGTAATCATCAGGCGACCTGCTGCCATACAACTTGCATGATTTACCCAGGCTTGGCTGCTTCCTACTGTTCACCAGCAGCCAGCCATGAAAACCTGTGTGGTGTAGTGGTTAGAGTTTCAGACCAATGCTCGGGGAGACCCAGGTTTGAATCACCACTGTATCACGGGAGCTCATTGGATGACCTTGGGTCAGATACACCTCTATCTAATCACACACAGGGCTATTGTAAGGATAAAACTGAGTAGAGGAGAATGATGTAAATGCTTTGGGTCCTCATTCTGTAGAAAGGTGGTGTATAAATGAAATAATATAGTTGTGGGGCAGGTAAAAGTTATGTTGATTGGTTAGTGGGAAGGAAAAAAAGTTAGAGTAGTGTGATGATATGGAGGCTGCCAGGGGTAGAGGAAAAGAATAGTGTGGAGAAGGGGATACAGAAAGTCCCTTGACAGGTCCCTGTGGGTTCCTTACCAGTGTTCCCTCTAAGCTGAGTTAGTGTGAGCTAGCTCACAGTTTTTTAGCCTCCAGCTCACACATTTTTGTCCTAGCTCAGGAAGGATGGCTCCAGAGCAAACTAACTGATGCCGTAGCCAAATTGCTTGCTCACAACTTTAATGTCAGTAGCTCACAAAGTAGAATTTTTGCTCACAAGACTCCACAGCTGAGATGGAACATTGTTCCTTACCATGCAACCCTGCCCAGCCTGGTGGTCACCATCGCACAATTGCACCATAGTTTTCCAGGTTAAAGGCTGCTGGGGAAGGGAAAGAGGAATAACTGAACAGAGCAGATAAAGGAAGGTTGGCTAGTGAGTGGGAAGGAGAGAATGAAGCAGGAAAAGGGGAGAGGCTATGGGGGCTTTCAGGGAATGGAAAGAGGAAATAGGAGAGGATCCTTGAGGGTCCCCTGCTTGTTCCTATTCTGATTTATCTAAATCAACAAGTGGGGGCCCGCAAGAAACTTGTGGGATGGTCATCCCATTCCTCACACCTTTGCTTCCTCCCCTCTCCTCCTACCTTTCTCACACTCTTTCTCCCTTCTGTCCCCCCTTTTACTTTCTATCTCTCCTCCATGCATGTTACTTCCTCTCCCTTTCTGCTCCCCATCACTCTCTTTGTTTTTCTGCCTCCCCATCTCATCACTCTTTTTGCCCCCTCCTCATCACTCACTCTTTCTGCCCCCATAACTCTCCCAGCCTCCTCCCCCACCCCACGCAGCAGCAGTGGCGGTGCTCCCAGCTACCCACCTACTTCCTCTCCCCCCCACAGCAGCAGTGGCAGCTGTCCAGGAATCACAACGGATCTCCCAGCTACTGAGATCAATGCACCTTAGGGCTGCCAGCTCCAGATTGGGAAATTTCTGGAGATTTGGGGGTGGAGCCTTGGGACAGTGAGGCTTGGGGAGGCAAGCAGCCTTGGCAAAGTATAATGCCATAGATTCAAGCCTCCAAAGCAGCCATTTTATCCAGGGTAACTGATCTCTGTCATCTGGACAACAATTGTAATTCTGGGTGATCTCCAGCCCTCACCTGGAGGTTGGCAATGGTAGTTCTCGTGGAATAAATGGCTGGTTTGGAGGGTGGAGTCTATGGCATTATACTGGTCTGAAGTTCCTCCCCTTCTCAAATCCCACCCTCCCCAGGATCCACCCCTCAAATGTCAAGGAATTTCCCAACCTGGAGTTGGCAACCCTATATCCTTCCCACCCAATAGCTAACCTACCTTTATCTGCCTCTCTGTCTTCAGCTTTCTGTCTCCATCCCTCTCCCCCTTAGCCTTTACTTAGGAAAATTACAGTCTTTCTCCACATTAGGGATCAAAGCAGCTTACATTGTTGTCTTCTCCTTTTTGTTTGAACAACAACCTTGTGAGGTTGGTTATGCTAAAAGTATCTGACTGGTCCAAAATCACCCAGTCAGTTTCCAGCACAAGATGGGGATCCGAACTTGGGTCTTGCAGATCCTTTTTTGAAGCTCTAACCGCTGTACCATGCTGGCTTTCATAGGGTCCAGCAACAAATAAATATACACTGCCAAAACCTTTTAACAAACTAATGTGTTCTATTTATAGTCATTATTTAGTAAAGTTTAGCATCGGTGTTTTAAAAAGTCAAGCCCTTTGACTAAACTGTCTGGTAGTTAGAAATCTATATGTACTGAATGTTACTGCTTAATGAATACAATGAATATTTATACCTGACCAGGATGAAATAATGATATACTATGCATTTTACTAAATAATGACTATAAATAGAACACATTAGTTTGTTAAAAGGTTTTTGTGGCGTATATTTATTTGTTGCTGGACTCTTCCAACACTGCAGCTCAAGTTTCTTCAGCAGCTCTCATAGGGTGGCTGCAGTTGAAGAACAGCAAGCAGCCAGGCCTAATTTAGTCATACAAATCAGGTGGTATCAAGTCACCCAGAGGATGCAGCCTAGGGATGCCAGCCTCCAGGTGGGACCTGGGGATCCCCTGTAATTACTGCTTATCTCCAGACTATGGAGATAACTTCCCATGGAGAAAATGGATGATTTGGAGGGTGAACTCTATGGCATTGTAGCTCACTGAGGTCCCTGTTCTTCCCATGATCCACCCCCAAATCTCCAGGAGTTTCCCAACCTGGATATGGCAACCTTACCCCCCCCATCCCCTGCCAGTGGCCAGGGGAGACCTGGCACCCCTAGACTGTTGCCAGGCCTAGGGTTGCCAACCTCCAAGTGGGACCTGGAGACTCCCCAGAATTACAACTGAACTCTAGACAGCAGAGATCTGTCTCCCTGGCAAAAATGGCTGCTTTGGAGGGTGGACTCTCTGGCATTATATCCAGCTGAGGCTTCTCCCTTCCCCATATCTAGCCCTCCTTCAATTCCACCACAAAATCTCTAGGAATTTCCCAGCCTGACTCTGGCAACCCTTGTCAGGCCTGGACCTAAGGATCCCTCCCTGAAAGGCCAAAATAGGCCTGGAAAGGGTACTTTCCCCTCCCTCTGCCTTTTACTGACAGAACCAGTTAAAAGTCTCCCCCACTGTATGTTCTAATCTCTCACTGTCAATGTGGGTGGGGCCTGGAGTAG
Organism: Gekko gecko; assembly: GCA_029375565.1. Classification (NCBI taxonomy): domain Eukaryota; kingdom Metazoa; phylum Chordata; class Lepidosauria; order Squamata; family Gekkonidae; genus Gekko; species Gekko gecko. Next base: position 33,858,464 of record JAPDNY010000011.1, read on the forward strand.
ATCCCTGCAGTGCCCATTTTGGGGCAGGGATTCAATTCTCGCTGAGATTTTTTTAAAAATTTGGATTTTTCTGGAGACCCACAGAGTCCCCCAAGTCTGTAGAAAAACCTGTTGGGGGAGAGTAAGCCCTCTTTTGGCAGAAATAAATATCCACACACAGAAGGGACTATTAAGAATTAGATATATAAATACATATCATTCTCAACACAGCCCCATGTTAGACCTGTGGATCGGGGCCTCATTGGGAGAAGAAAGATTTTTCTTCAAACTTGATTTGCAGAAAAATCCCAGATCATAATGTGAGGGGGGCAGGTACACATAAGGGTTGGGGGAGAGGGGAGGAAGCAAAATTAGGGGGACCCCCCTGCAAGTTTTTTGTGGGGCCCTACTTATAGGCTGAAAATAGTGTAGAACAAAATAATACTCAAAACTTCTATATTTGTGCCACCTCTCTCTGATTTAATTTGTATCCCCAAATTTAAAATGTATTATATTAAACACAGAACCCAAAATCTAACTGCCCAATTTTACTTGTCTGTGACCAACCAAAAGCTTTGTTAAAACAGAGGATTTACAAACCTGGCAGACTGACAACACATTAACTTTCTATACCTTCTCAAGTAAACCTTTCTCAAAATTTGGGACCTTTCTTGAGAAGGCATGTGAAGTTGCTGTGGTTGTACAGACTTGGTTCATCAAGGGAATTTCCAATTGTGCCCGCTAGGCAAATTTCAGCTGGCAAATCGGGCTCAGGCACAAAGGCAGTTGAAGGTTTGTTTGTTTGTTTTTGTTCTATCCCATAATAACAGCATTCATAATGTAGTTCAAATGCTGCAGTAGCCTGTGTAAGACCGTCTCATTGCTGTACCCTTTCTAAACTGCAATTCTCAAAGAACCACTAGAGGGTGCCCAAAGCATGCACTCTCCTGTAATGTCAAGAAGCAAGTCCTTTCTCTTAAAAAAGCAAAAGGGTAGCTGTGTTCCTCTGTAGCAAAATAAAACAGGAATTCAGTGGTGTCTTAAAGGCGAACAACTCTTATTTCTATATGAGCTTCTGTGAGTCATGCTCATGTCTTCAGGTGTGTTATATTCTTTCATAGATGATGATATCTGATGAAGTGAGCATGACTCACAAAAGCTCATCCAGGAATAAGTGTTGTTAGTCTTCAAGTTGCCACGGGACTTTTGTTCTATTTCTCTTAAAAAGCCAGTGACAGAAATGCTACTCTTTGCACACATAATATAGTACATTGAGAAAGTTATTTCATCTTTTTGCACAAGGCCCACAGAAATAAGTGTGATGGAGAACTTCCCAACAATGTGTCTAAAATCTTCAGTAATCTCATACATTCCAGGTAAAACAATTATTCTTGGCTTATATTCATGACTGGAGGGAAAAAATGTCCTGTCCATTTTAATAGAGGCTTAGTGTGTGGAAATGAGCAGCTGAAGTTTTTCATGTCAGGGGAGTAAAGAATATCCAGTTAAGCAGCCTGACTAGCCCAGTTTGCCCTGAGCTTGGGAACTAAGCAGGGTTGGCTGCAATGTTGCCTCTAAGCTGTGGAGTCTTGTGAGCAAAAATTCTACTTTGTGAGCTACTGGCATTAAAGTTGTGAGCGAGAGATTTGGCTACTGCATAAATTAGTTTGCTCTGGAGCCATCCTGCCTGAGCTAAGACAAAAATGTGTGAGCCAGAGGCTAAAAACTGTGAGCTAGCTCACACTAACTCAGCTTAGAGGGAACACTGGTTGGCTGTGATCAGTACTTGGTTGGGAAGCTATCAAGAGTGTGTTGTTACACGGTGGCAGGCAACAGGAAACCATCTCTGTTCCTCTCTTGACTTGAAGACCACAGGATTGGGGTTGCCATGAGTCTGTTGTGACTTCTAGCCTCTGTTAAGTGGGCAGGACACTTTTTTCTCCAGGCAGCCCTACTTGTAATATAATAGGTGTTTTCCCTAGACTTAATAAGGTTCTTCATAATGACACAGTTACTGTATGTACAGCTATCCACTATAAGCTTTGTGTAACTTCATATGTATACCCCTAAAACATATCTCACTCTTTCTCTGTTTGCTATGTAAAAAATAATAGAGTATTTGGCTTCCAATCCTTGTGTGCATCAGGAGAGAAGATTTGATTAGCTGTGATTCTTCTGTTCCTTTTCACATACCAAATGCGGGATCTGTAAACGGCGATGGGGGGAGGGGATGAGATCGGAGTATGTAGCCCTGTGTGCACATGGATCTGGTACATTATCAGGCATCCCATTTTGTTCAGGTTTTCCTGAACCTTTGTGTGACCACTTATTCACACATGGGATGTGGGAGGTGGAGGAGTCTCATCCCGCTTATGCCCTGGGCCTGTTAATTGTCCTGACATTTAGTGTATGAAAAGAGATTTCTAAGCTTCCCAACGTGCATGCTTCCACAAATACCCAAACAGAAGGTTTGCTGGAAGCTAAGATAAATTAGCAATGTAATCCTAAACAGCGTTATACCTTTCTAACTACACTGAGGTCAATGGGCTTCGAAGGGTATAACTCTGTGTAGGATTGCACTTGAAATGTTGTGTGGAAGCCCCCCTTCTTCACACCCCTTGTTGCCTAATGGTGCTGGGTGAGCTTTGTGAGTTTGGAGCTTCAGTAAGCAGTGAAGTGGCTAAATCTAGGGATGACAGTAAATTGTTCAGGGTTGTGAGGCACTCCAAAGGGGTCTGTCGAGGATGGGCGAGTGGGCGTCAATGTGGCAAATGGGGTTCAGTGTGGCCAAGTGCAAAGTGATGCACATTAGGACCAAAAATTCTAACTATAAATACATCTTGATGGGGTCCGAACTGACGGAGACTGACCGAGAGAGAGATCTTGGTTGCAGTAGATAACTCACTGAAAATGTCGAGACAGTGTGTGACTACAATAAAAAAGGCCAATGCTATGCTGGGCATTATTAGGAAGGGAACTGAAAACAAATCAGCCAGTATCATAATGCCCCTGTATATATCTATGGGGTGACCTCATTTGGAATACTGTGTGCTATTCTGGTCACCACACCTCAGAAAGGATATTATAGCATTGGAAAAAGTGCAGAAAGGGGCAACTAGAATGGGCAACTAGAATGATAAAAGGATTGGAACACTTTCCCCCTAGAAAAAATGTTAAAGCACTTAGGGCTCTTTAGTTTGGAGAAACGACGACTGAGGGGTGACATGATCGAGGATTACAAGAGTATGCATGGGATAGAGCAGATAGAGAAAGAAATACTTTTCTCCCTTTCTCACAATACAAGAACTTGTAGGCGCTCAATGAAATTGCTGACAGTCGAGTTAGAATGGATAAAAGGAAGTACTTCTTCACCCAAAGAGTGATTAACACATGGGATTCACTGCCATAGGAGGTGGTGGCAGCTACAAGCATGGATGGCTTCAAGAGGGAATTGGTCCACCAGTGGCTATTAGCTACAAGGTATAGATAGGAACTCATGGTCTGGGGCAAGTGATGCTCTGTGTTCTTGGTGCTTGGGGGAGGGCTTCTAGTGTCCTGGCTCCACTGCTGGACCTCCTGATGATACCTAGTATTTTTGGCCACTGTGTGACAGAGTGTTGGACTAGATTGATCCAACATTGGCTTCTCTTATGTTTTTGTGTTCTTCTGTAGTTACAGAGAGATCCTCATCTTTTAATTGTAATAGGTTCTTTGAGTGGGAAATGAAGAGAAGAGGAAATGTCAAAGACCCATAAGAGCCATAAGAATTAGTTTATTCAGGCAAATGCTTTAAGTGACTCTTCCTTAGGGGTAACAAAACCAGTTTCTTTAGAAAAATTACTGAAATACTCTTCTGTGCAATTCTGTTGAGTATCTTGCACCACATAACACTTTGTTTAAAACCACAGATCTGATGAGTGCCCATTAGGAGATGGGTCTTAATGTCTCTCTTGATTTTAAATATTCAGAAAGAAACTCAGGCTTTCAAGAATATGAAAACCAGGTCCTTAGGTTAGGTCCGAAAGGCATCAGGAAGGGAAAAAACCCAAAACCCAAGTGACATTCAATACTGCACGTGCAAATCCATGCATAGGTTCTGTTCATGCTGAACAGGGTGCAGCTGACTTCCATACTTACGAGGCGTTCTCTGAATCAGTCTTGATTCCTTGCTTAAGTCTTTTGCACAGGCTTCTTCTCTGCGGGGAAATAGCTGATCCCATGCACGAGAGCCCATTTACAAAGGCAGAAAAGAATCTCTGTCACAGCGATAAGTTTGTTTGCCAATAAGTACAATTATTTCTAGTGTAATTATATTGGGGATGGTGAATTTTGTAGTTTGAGACTAAGAGAAGTAATGTTGTGTGTGACTTTTTATTTTATTTTTTACAGGTACGTGCCATGGAACTTCCATGAACCAGAACCAGGAGTTTATACCTTCTCTGGTGACCGAGATCTTGAATATTTTCTGGAACTCGCTGAGGAGATTGGCTTGTTGGTCATACTGAGAGCAGGGCCTTATATATGTGCAGAATGGGACATGGTAAGCATTGCTTAAGTTCCTGGTTTGAATGACTCTTCAGTCTTTGTTTTGTAAAACTGAATTGTCCTTTATTGATTTTTTTTTTTTACACAGCCAGCATTCCAACTCAAAATATGGAGTCCACAAGTCCCAGTTAGTCAGTTTTTTTGCAATTGAAGTATCTAAAGCTAGTGACTTGGGGGTATTCCCTGGGTTAAGAGGAATAGGGATTTTCCCTCTTGTTGGGCTTGGATCATATGATTTCATACTAGTCAAAGACTGAGTAATTACATCTAGGATTGATTCATATTCTTGATATTCATGGTTAATTTGTTCTAGTGTGTGTTGGAGTTTCTGGAATCAGGAAATTATAGGGCCTTGTTCCTCAGAGGATAAGGAAAGAAATTACTGAAGAAGATTTGCATCTACTAGGTCCAAATGCTTATCCTTTAGAGGGGAATGCAAAGAGAAGAAGACTTTGGCTTCATCTGGTTGACTAAAACTCTCACAGGTCATCCTATCAAATAAATCTGATTCATGAACATGGACTTCCTTAGTTGTGGGAATTCAATCAGGGAGCTGTCTTTAGTAGAAGGCTGAATTCTCTTTGAGTGTATAGTTTTCCTGTCCTTAAGGGGGCTGGACACGGTAAGTGGCTTTTTAAGCGGATTGTACAAGGAATTTGAAAGTTGGATTCTGTGCCTTTTAAAATAAGTGGCCCTATTGAACATCATTGCTGGGATCCTAGGTGAGTAGAAAGTTAAAATATATATCTCTCACCCACCCCGACTGGCCCTTGTAACTTTTCAGTAAATTATAAGATTAATAGAGGAAGCTGGTATATCCAACAAATAGGACAAATGCTTTTTAGTGTTCACTTTCTCCACCAGTTTATCCATTTTCCTTTAAAGGGGAAAATAGTCACTGCAATCTGAAGGTTATTCACCTGGAGCTCATTCTTATTTTTTGAAAGAGATTTTGAAAGAGAAAGATAGGACCTTTTCTTAATATTGTTGTTATATGAAGGCCTTTCACTGGATGTTACATTCTTTTTAGCCATATCTGAATAAAACAACTTCCTGTGTCTTTCTAGTTACTGTTCCTGATTCAGTGGTTTTATCTTGAGAAGATAGTTTGTAATACACTCAAGCCTCTTATAGATAAGTTTCAGTGTGTCTGCTATAAGCGTAGTTTGCAATGCCAGCAGACCGGCCTGTAGCCACCCCTCTCTCTCAAGAGAGAAGGGAGAGGGATGGCTGTGGGTTTTGGGGCTTGGGGGCGGGCTTTCCCCCACCGGCCATCTGGCCTAACCCCCCCAAAAGCAAGTAACCCCCACCAAACCGGGGGGGGGGTCTGGCAACCCTAGATCCAGGAGACACAGTTCAAATTCCCACTCCACTGTGGAAGCTTGCTGGGTGACCTTGAGCCAGTCACAGAATCTCAGCCTAACCTATTTCACAGAGTTGTTGTGAGGATAAAATGGAGAGGGGGAGAATGCTGTCAGCTTATTTGGATCCTCATTGTGGATTGGGTTGCCAATCTCCAAGTAGTGGCTGGAGATCTACTAGGATTACAACTGATCTCCAGGCGACAGAGTTCAGTTCACCTGGAGAAACTGGCCACATTGGAAGGTGGACTGTATGGTGTTGTACCCCACTGAAGTCCTTCCTCTCCCCTCCTCAGGCTTCACCCGCAAAATCTCCAGGTATTTCCCAACCCAGAGCCGGCAGCCCTAATCGTGGAGGAAAAGTGGGGTATAAATGAAGCAAATAATGTTGGTTTGTCAGCCCCCCTATTCCTGTTAGAATTGAATCTGTACAGAGGGTTCCCCCCCCACTCAACAGCAGGGTTCTCAAAGGCCTTTTTCTCCCCCAGAGTGAGTGAATAATCAGAATGAACCAAAGGAATGCGCACAGGGCCTCTGTTCTGTGCACTGCTATGTCAGTTAAGCAGCTCGTAGAACTGGGTCATTACTAGTTAGGGTTTCTCCCCCTATTTTTAACTGCTGTGGCTGCTCTCACTTACTCAGGAGAAATTATAAATGTATTTCCAAAAAGAAACAATTTCATATAGTTTTCTTTTTCATTTGTAGGGAGGTCTGCCTGCCTGGTTATTAGAGAAAGAATCTATTGTCCTGAGATCATCTGATCCAGGTGTGGTGAAATGTAGTATTTATCGTGTATGCCATGCAGCTCATATATAGAAATTGCGGTTGTTTGACATGCAAGGCTTGATTGCATCTGGCTTCTTACTCTTCCTTCTTTCAGTCTTGAAGAAGCAGGCCAAAATAAAGGAATGTATTGTTAGAATGAGTTATGATATGTTGATCTTCTCTGCTAAACTAGCTCTTAACGCAAAGAGCAATGTTACACAGTTGATTCAATGCCCAGAAAAAAGTCCCATTGTGAAAATAGTGTTACTCTGAACTACATCATAGCACATCATATCATATCTTTGAACAGCATCATATCATATCTTTCGGGCATGAATCAGAAAGTTCAGTAAAGTCATGTGCTGGCCTGTGTAAGGGCATCTGTGTAAACTGGCCACACTCTATATGATCTCTGAAGTCTGAATCTCTCAGATCTGGAATTCCGTGAAATCTGCTTTCACCTTTTTTGGCAAAAATCTGGGTTAATAAAACTTTGAAATGTAACCTTTTTTTCTTAGTCAGTTTATGCAGAGTAAGAATGATGGATATGCTTATATAGGATTGATTTCTTTGGGGTATTTTGTTTAATTTTGTTTAATCAGATATAGTGTTATCAGTTTATTTTTAATTAAAAGTTTTAATTAATACGTTGACTGTCATAGGCTGAGATAATACAGGGTTTCACTTTGAACCTGGAACAAAGAAACAAACCTTTGTATCTCCCTTAGAGATACAGCAAAGACTGAATGTTTTAAGGGAGTATTTGGTTACCAAGCAGTGCTGTGATGTAGTAGTTAATGTATCGCTCTAATTCAGTCAAAGAAGTTTTACTCTTCATCAGGGTGGATTTGATTTAACTCAAATTTATTGAGATCATGATTTAAATAATGGTTTTCTATATAAAGGCTTCTTCTTGCTCTCCTTAATATTTGCAACCCAGATGAAGGTTTCATTATATTTGTTTATTTTGTTAGATTTATATACTGCCCTTCCCAAAAAGGCTCAGAGGGTGGCATATGTATTCTTGTATTTGCTTAAACATCCATGAGGATACACTCACAAACTTCTCAAGATTTCTGGAATATTTTGGTCAGAAAGTTTCACTTTCATTTGTACTGCTTGCCCCTTCATCCTAACACTTAGCTCTTAACATCCACTGCTTATCCAAACCTATTCCACCCCAAACAATCTTATATTAGTTGCTGTAGATTTTCTGGGTTGTGTGGCCATGGTCTTGGCATTGTAGGACGTGACATTTCGCCAGTAGGGGCTCAGTCACACGGATGTTTTGATTGGGGTTCGCTGCTGTTCCCTTGTGCATGTCAGTTTCACGTTTACATGCGCCAATCCACCTCCTGCCCTGAAGCAGGCTCACTCCCGCAATGATGCCGGGTTTTCCTGACCCCTGGAAAATCAAGTGTTTTCCTGGCACTTCCGCTTTGAATGCGCGATTTCGCTTATCTGGAAGCCCATCTTTCGCAATGATTGCGATTAGGGCTGTCTGAACGCTCTTTGTGCTTTTTTTTTTTTTTAAAGCTTCCGGTTTGAGCGCTTGAGCAAACATGCGCTTAATAAATCCATTTAACATTTAATAATGGATTTATTAAGCACATGTTTAGTCAAGTGCTCAAACCAGAAGCTTTTTTTTTAAAAAAACACAAAGACGGCCCTGGAGGCAGGAACAAGAGGCGGGGGCTCTGGCAGCCTGGACGGGGCCGGCAAGGAGGATGGCGGAGACGACGGAGCCCGTTTTTGTGGGGCAATGGCGGTGGCAGCAGCAGTGGAACCCCCCCCCGCACAGTGGGGGCAGGAGCAGCAGCCGCCCGAGCCTCCCCGTGGCCGGCAGGATCGTCTGGAGGGACGGCGCAGCAGCAGGGGAGCGGGTGCTGGAAGAGAGGGGCCGGCTGCATCTAGTCAGCCCAATGCAAAGAAAAATGTTCCCGATTTAAACAAAGCGGGAACAAAGCGCAATTACCTTGCCGTGTGACCAGGGCCTAGCTGTGACTGGCATCCTCAGAGGTATAACACAGAAAGATGGAGTACTCTCTGCGTCAAGGTGAGCAGAACAAATGGTAGGCAAGTAATTTATATCTACCCTGGAAGGTGGGGTAGGGGTTGTAATTATCTTGTAGTAGTTCTCCAGGCTATGAACATGCTAATGGAGGAGCTTTCCTGAGGAGGTTCTTTTGTCTATGGATTGTTTCCTGAGGAGATTTCCTGTTTCTTGAGGACGTTTTTTTGTGTGTGGAATGGCTATTGAAACTCTAATCTTATCTGTAGTGCTATTGTCAGCTGTAGAGCATTTTGTGTTTTTCAGGACAGGAAACCATGCCCTATTTATTTTTAAACTCTCTTTTTTCCTGTTGAAATTGTGTTTATGTTTATGAATTTCAGTGGCTTCCCTGTGTAATCTGACATGGTAATCTGACTCTCTTCTTTCCTGTTAAAAATGTGTTTATGTTTATGAATTTCAACAGGAAAGAAGAGAGTTTAAAAATAAATAAATAAATAAATAAAAAATCCTGAAAAAAACAAAATGCTCTACAGCTGACAATAGCACTACAGATAAGATTAGAGTTTCAATAGCCATTCCACACACAAAAGAACTTCCTCAAGAAACAGGAAAGCTCCTCCATTAGCATGTTCATAGCCTGGGGAACTCCTACAAGATAATGACTCAACCCTACCCCACCTTCCAGGGTAGATATAAATTACTTGCCTACCGTTTTTCTGCTCACCTTGACACAGAGAGTACTCCATCTTTCTGTGTTATACCTCTGAGGATGCCAGTCACAGCCACTGGCGAAATGTCAGGTCCTACAATGCCAAGACCACGGCCACACAACCCGGAAAATCTACAGCAACTAATGAACTCTGGGCGTGAAAGCCTTCGACAACAATCTTATATTAATTAAACTTCTTGAAATTTAGAACTTAAGAGATAAGGGGTTGTTTCTGTGTGTATAAATTTGCAGAGGACCAATAGGACTGAGGTCTCTTAACTCTGTATGTTTATTTTATAACATTTTTGCTCTGAAGAGAAACAAATTCAGTTTTGAGAACTGTAAATAGATAGAAAAATTGCCCAATAATCTTACAGAAACCTCTGGAAGAGCATGACATTGTGAATGGATGAATGGAATTCATTTACCAAAAAAATTAAACACTGCATGAATATACAGCCTTATGCTACATAAATGAAAACTAATCCTTATTTCATGATGAATAAACCTTTGGACTAGTGTTCCTCTGAGCTGAGTTAGTGTGAGCTAGCTCACAGTTTTATAACCTCTGGCTCACATATTTTTGTCTTAGCTCAGGAAGGATGACTCCAGAGCAAACTAATTCATGCAGTAGCCAAACCACTCACTCATAGGCTTGCAACCTTCAGGTGGTAGCTAGAGATCTCCTGCTATTACAACTGATCTCCAGGCGACAGAACAGTTGACCTGGAGGAAATGGCTGCCTTGGAAGGGGACTCTATGGCATCATACCCCATTGAAGTCCATCACCTCCCCAAACCCCGCCCTCCTCAGCCTCCATCCTCAAAATCTTCAGGTATTTCCCAACCTGGAACTCGCAACCCTACTCGCTCACAGCTTTAATGCCAGTAGCTCACAAAGTAGAATTTTTGCTCACAAGACTCCACAGCTTAGAGGGAGCATTGCTTTGGACTATAATGTATCTTGAATAGAAAACTGTCTTTAGATAGATTTTTCCTCAAAAAGCATTTTATTAAAAAATCCAATTTAAATTTTAAAAATCTGATTTAAATTTTAAAAAAATCATTGATTTTTATCCACCCTGCTCTCCATGCGATTATTTAATATAATGCACTCTTTACATGTGGGTTCAAGTGACCATGTAGGCAGGAAAGTCTGGATTTTCCTGGTCTTGCCCTCATTGGTGCCATTTCCCTTTCTTCTGTCTCTGCAGCAGCCAATTCCCCTTTCCCCTCCAATGCCACAGTGGAGCTTTTATTAAAACAAAAAATAGTGATTGACAGCAATACAGTGATATATCATTATATTGGTGTGACAATTACCAGTTTCTAAAAAGGCCATTCCCTATGGTATGGAAGGAGGAATGGACACCACAAAGAAAATATAGGGGTACGTGTAAGCTTGTTGCTGCTCGATGGCATTGGCAGCTGCAGAAACATCAGAGGAAAATGTCACTGCATGGAAAAGGTCTAATTCTTCAAATCACCTGAAATCAACGATCAGCTGTAAAGATAGCTGAATTCGTAGGTAATAATGTCAGGTTATTCAGGACAGTGGGAAACCAGGCTGATAGGAAGGAGTTCCAAAAGATTTCTATACAGGCTGGGTAACCAGACAATGAAATGGCAGATAAGAATTAGTGGAATGGTAAAACAATGCTAATTGGGACAGAAAAATCCTAACGATGTACGTGCTGATGTGGGTCTGAATTAGATTACGTGACTCAAGAAAGCACTGTTGGGGTTGCAGTGGAAACACCACTGGAACATCTCAGCATGCTGCAAGAGTCCTAAAGGGAAATTCAGTATTGCAAATTATCAGGAATACTTTTAAAACAACAAAGCATCATGCTAAGGTTTGTGCCAATCTGTACATCTTTAATGTGACAGTAACATTTTTACATAGCATACTGCTATGCTTGCTTCGTCTTGGAAAAGATAACAGAGTTAGAAAGAGCAACTAAAGTATAACAACTTGAGAGCATCTTATCTGCAAAGAAGGGCTAAAGCCTATTTCCAGGTGACTTTGGTTGTTCGCATACATGTAATCATTTTTGCTATCATGCACTTTTAATACAATTTTGTTAAACAAAAGTACAGTATTTCTATGTATATTCTGTCTTGACAATTTTCCAGATTACTTGGCAGCTGTAGATAGATGGATGGGAGTCTTACTGCCAAAGATGAAGAATCATCTTTATCAGAATGGTGGTCCAATCATTATGGTGCAGGTAAAAATTACATTTATATCAACCTTCCTTTCTCAAGCATGAAAATGGGAAAAAATCTGCATGCCATTATTATGACTTTCTCATTCAAAAATCTTTTGATGATGTAAACCACTGATACAATCTCAAATTCAGGCAGTGCTGAACTGGTTGTTCACCAGCTGAAGTAATGAGTTGCACATCCAGGAAGTCAAATGCTGCAAACCCATGTGTATTTGGATTGCAGGATACTGTGTTACCTTGTGCAGCACTTATCAAATAGTAATCCCTATCTGTGGCTGTACAACACCTGTCGAACTGTCGTGACTGGTATTTGCAATAGCTCCTGGTCAGAAACTGTGAGCCTGTAGTTCTCCCTCCATATATGCTAGAACCCTGACGTTAGTATGCAAGTTGTCCAAGGTGCCCTGATCATTAGAATAGGACATTTGTATATTTCTTTGAAATGGCTAATCTATTTCCAAGCCACCTGAAAAGCTGACATTTGGGGCATGCATAGTCCAAAGCACTCTGGTTACTGGGAAGTCCAAAAGGAGGTATTTAAAATGGAAATAGTGAGCATGCCAGGATTCAGATTGGGGCCGTTTAAGGAGGCAAGGGGGAGTTAATTATTTTCCCTTAGCACTTTTAAAATTGATGACCCCCACCATGCACCCCACTATTATTAGCTCTGAAATTGAAAAGAAAAGAAAAACACCAGACAATTATTTTTGGCTATCTTTTTCCTAATCACAGCAAGAAGCGTGGTGTTTTCAATCACTACAGCCCCAACCCAAAGTCTCATGCAGCTGCTATTTCTCTTTAAACAGCACCACAAATATCTGACCTCAGATCTTGATTAGTTGGATCCAGAATCTCCCAGTCATTAGTGCATTGCTTCATCTCTCCCAACGAAGTACAGCAAAACCATTTTGGATGTACTTCTTTCCACTGGATTGGATCTGAAGGTTCCATTCTACTCATGGGGGAGCTTTCCTCCAGTGCAAGGAGGCTTCCTGCAGCAGAAGAGGCGATTTCCACTGATGTATTGTCAGGCCTGTAGCCAGGATTTTTTAAGTCAGGGGGCATTTAAATTTCTTAGGGGGCACTGGCTAATCAAATTAATCTGGGGGAGAAGGCCATGATGCCCTGGGCTGGACAGGAAGTCAGGGGGCCTTGCCAGCAAGTCAGGGGGCCTAGCCCCGAGATGCCCCACTGCAGCTACAGGCCTTCATCTGATAGACCAGCTAGAATGTGTTGCATAAATCAAAGGTTACGCAACCTACATGTAATCATGTGGTCTGAAGACCGTCTTACTAGTGGGCTTTGGGGAAACTTCTTGTTCTGAAAATTGGCCAAAACCTAATTATTTGGGGGGAGCTTCCAGTCTCCTAGTTCCATTTCAGGGGCACAAAAGGGATCTATCCCCTCTCTTTGTCCCGAAAGGGAGTTTTCGCCTGCTTCCCAAACTTCCTTGCCAACTTTCCCCCAGTTCTCCTGTGTTAGAATGCTATCAGGCAGGGCTGAATTCCAAAACTGTCAATACTCAACTCTTCTCAGCTAGGGCTAAAATTAGACTGACTGTCTCCTCAGCATCCAGTTCAGAAGTCCTTCTCTGCTCAGCTGATGCTAACCAATCAGATCTCTTGGAACAGCCTGTCACTCAGTTAATCCTTCACAGTCCTTTATCTGTTTACACAGCACTTCTAAGCTTTTAAAATTGCAGTCCATCACAGTTGGCAAGAGAGATCTTGTGTCATGGAAAAACTATGTTCTTTTATAGTCTCCTTGGAGTTAACATGAGAGGTTTTTTCAGGGCATTCTTTCTACATATTATCAGACTTCTGCCTGCCTGTTTAGCTTTCATATGGGTCATCAGCTGTCAGCTTTTTTTTTAATTTAATTTTGTGCGCTTGATTTTTTTTAGGTTGAAAATGAATATGGCAGTTACTTCGCTTGCGATTATGATTACCTTCGTTACCTGCAAAATCTCTTCCGGCACCATCTGGGGGATGAAGTGGTGCTCTTCACAACAGATGGTGCAATTAAGGATTTCTTGCGTTGCGGAACTCTTCAAGGCCTTTATGCAACTGTGGATTTTGGACCTGGTGGGTGGCAGTCTTTGGTTTGAAATCCTGAGCACACAGCGCATATTCATAGGATTGGGCAGTTTATAAAATGTTGAAAGATAAAACTCTGGATACTTGTAATCTGTTTGCCCACACCTTGACATCAGAAATTAACTCTTAGAGCTTTAAATGTTTCTTCAGACAAATCAGAAAGAAACCAGCCATTTTTCTCTGCAATCGTCACAAAAGTTTATCTTACTTGCATTAGAGAAATTTGTCATATGTCCCAGTATAACAAACCTATCTTAAGTGTCTTTTTTTCTTTTTCAAGAGATCAGTGATATAAGCAATCCTAAACCCACATATCAGTTTGGAATCATTTCACCTTAAAGGTGTAGTTATAGAATATTTAATGTGTTAAATAAGGTTAAGCTCACACACATCCTGTATAGCTTGAATCTGTCCAGTCATGCTTCATCACAGTATCATAATATTTAGGAACTTTTTAAAAAGTATTGCTTAAAAAATAATTTGAGCTTTATTAAAAATTCAACATTTTACAAGTTATAAAACAAGAAGCTCAAAGGAAAAAAAATCCCCTTTCCCATAGGTTTACAGTGCAAAACTGTGTATGTTCGACAAGTCTCTGTTACCTCTGTCATTTTGGATTCTCCTGAATAATGCTGAAAAAGTTTTTCCAACATCCTCCGCAGAGTTAAGTGATAAAGTTATAATACTTCACCAGCCTTCAAGTCCTTTCATTCACAGAACATTCTGCTTCATAGTGAGGCAGATTTTCTGGCATGTAGGTCACCGATTTTAAAAAAATTGGGAGGATGGTTCAGATCCCTTGTAGCTTAAAACCGTGACCATATCAAAATACATGGCACAGCTCTGCAGGTGCTTCTCCAGCATTCGGCCCAAGGCCTTGTTTCAAGCCCTCTCCACTGTTTACCTTTTAAAGACGGCGTACGCCTCCTCCTTTCCTCCTCTTCTTTACTTTACTGTAGGTAGTTATATCTGGGCCTTCCTCTCAGTTTTCTTACTTCTGGTTTCCTTTTGGTTTTCTCTTGGGCTGTTTCTTATAGGGCTGCCAGTGCCAACATCCAGGGGAGGGCTGGAAATCTCTTGTAATTACAACTGATCTCCAGAAACATTTATTTTATTTAAAACATTCATTCCATATCTCTTGGAGAAAAGGGCTGCTTTAGAAGGTGGACGGCATGGCACTGTGCCCTACCAAGGTCCCTCCTGTCCCTAAACCCCACTCTCCCAGGCTCTGCCTTCAATTCTCCAGGTATTTCCAAACCCGGAGTGGGCAGGGCTAATTATTTAACGGGTGCTTTGTCATACACGAATGTTTCTCCATCATAATTTAAAAATCTACAAAGTATGTGAAATGTCAGATGGCTATTTTTTGGGATTATGCACTTTTACATAGACGTTTTGTGCATTAAAAAGGAGGGCCAATTTTTATGTGTACATCACAGAAGTCCCCCTTAAGAGGGGTGCTGTCATGGCAGAGAAAAGGCAGCATAGGAATCAAGTATGACTGTTTGATCTGTTGATTGCAGGTGGTAACATCACGGCGGCATTTTTAAATCAGAGACACAGTGAGCCAAAAGGACCCTTGGTATGAGATTCATTTCCTGTTTTAATGTGTTACTGTTGATATAATTACATTATAGTGTCCAGGTGACAGTAATAAGGTGTTTGGGGAGCAGTCTGATCTGGTCTAAGCTCAGGCTTGGAGGTTTGTCTAGCAGAAGGCATGGCTGGCATGACAGAAATCTAAGCCTGTCACTTGCAACTCATGGCTGTTTTGGAGGCCTCAGACAAGTTCCAAAGCAGCAGGGATGGTAAAAAGAGGGAATTGAGCATCCATAGGTGGGCAAAGCTTGTGGTGGTGGGGAAGAGTAGTAGGGCTTTGTAAAGCTAGCTTAAACATTTCATGGTAATTAAGCTGGTTAAAACCCCCTTTTGAGTGTCTTCAGTAAAGAAAACCATGAACGTCTTCATCTGTCCAAATGCTGGCAAACTGAATCTGACATAAGCAGTGCTAAAGTGTGCCAGGCTTGTTTTAGAGAAGGGGAGAAATCACTTTGAGAAAAGTTTCCACCCCCCCCCCATGATTATAAAACCATGATCTATAGATCATAAAATGTGCCACAGAAATATGCATGGCTGGTTCCATAGAGCAGCAAGGGAGAAGGGCGATTTCCATTGCCTTGAAAGCCAAAGCCAAAGGTCATTTCCTAAGGAGATCTGAAGGAACTGTTGTCTCAGAAAATGCCAATACAATGTCATTTTGGATTTTTAACAGATTTTGGCATCCATTTCTTCAATTAAGAGCAGTAACAAGCCTAATAAAGACTAAAGGAAAGCACAGACCATGAAGTACTTTATATGCATTCCTATATACAAGGAATGGTAAAGCTTGACCTTCTATATAAAAGGAATGGCATGGGTTGTCTTTCTGTTTACAGTAATTCTTGTTAAGACTTTATGTGTACATCACAGAAGTCCCCCTTAATACAATGCCATAGATTAATATGATGATCTCTTAACAGAGAATATTAAAGGATTAAACAAATTAATGTAGGACAGATTTTTTGGTTATTAGCCATAATACTTGAAAAACGATGGGTTGGGTCCTATGAACTTTCCATTCACAACTGTGGATCTTTTCCCCCCATGTCCCTTCCACTAGCAGTCTGCTGTGACAGTCCTGAAAAGTCTCCGTTGAGGCTTGGGTGACTCTCATTAATAGAACACACCATGATATTGTGTGTGTGTGTGTGTGTGTGCTGTAATAATCAGATAAAATCACACAGTTAAAAGAGGGAAGAGCTCATAGGACATGTAGAAGTACCATATCACTGATTTCCAAATGTTTTTGGGGAAAAGTGGGATGGCTGTTAGCATGATGTCCTACTGCTTAGCATGATTTCCAGCCACTTTGAAGCAGAGTTTCTGGATTGAGTGAATCTTTGGCATGGTCCAATGAGGCAATTCTTGCGCAATTAAATATGGAGCAGAAGAGCTGCTCTGAAGCTGCTGTAGTTAGAGACGTGTTTATTTTGGTTCTGATCTCTCTGTTTCTCTTTCCAGGTCAATTCTGAGTTCTATACTGGCTGGTTGGACCACTGGGGTGCTAGGCATATGACCGTACCAGCATCAGTTGTAGCTAAAAAACTTAGTAACATTCTGGCACATGGAGCTAGCATTAACATGTATGTGAGTTAACCACCATTTAAATAATAACATGAGAGTTTCTGGGGCAACTTGCTTTTTGAATGCTGACCTGTATATCTTTTCAGGTATATGTTCATAGGAGGGACCAATTTTGGCTATTGGAATGGTAAGCGGTGTGCGTGCGTGTGTTTAAATACTTAGTATTTAATTAAGCCCTGTTTTGAGACTGTCAAGGTAGTTTCTAATTGGAAGTAGGGAGGAAAGAAAAACCCTGAAAGCAAACTGGGAGCTACTATTCTCCTTCCTGTGAATAAAGGAGCAAGCAAGCATTCCTTGACACTGCGTGGCATTAAATGCTGAGTCATGGAAGAAGATCTTCTCATGTGATGAACAGCTACCCTGTGGACTTTCACTTTCAGGAATGCAGCATAAGAGACAAGAAATAGGCATGGCCAGAAGAAGACATGGGCATCCTAATGCCAGTAGTCCATGGCCAATTATAACAATGGTTGGGGAGGGGAATGTCTCCAGGTTTAAAGCCAGCCTTTGAATAGTGAAGCCAGCCAATCATCTTGGAGCATTAATTGGTCTGTCTTTATGGAAAGTATGAACATTGGTCGCCGTTAGAAGACTGGCTACAGAAGTACATGCACCACAGATCTCACCACCTTATGAATTTGGAGCTGATGTTCCCTAATGGGAGAAGTCTAATTTTAAAAGCACTCTACTATTGAGAATATAGAGGTTTTTCCTGTTTATATTTTCCCCCCTCATTGTAGGAGCCAATATGCCTTATGCAGCACAACCTACTAGTTACGATTATGATGCTCCACTGAGTGAAGCAGGAGACCTCACGGAGAAGTACTTTGCTATCAGGGAAGTCATCGGCATGGTGAGTTTCTTCTAAAGGTTGTTTGTCCTGAACTGGTTTTGACTTCCGGGTTACTACAGGGATTGAGGCCAACTGCTGCTTCTTGATGTGTATGAGTTCCATGGCCACATTATTTGCAACTCAGCTGAGCAGTACTTGAGATGTTGCAGCCTTGAAGTAAGCAATATAACGTGCAGTATTTTTTTACCAGCCAGAATTCCTTTGAAAAATCATGTCCCCGATGAGCGCTGTGTAGAGAAGAATGGGAAGCAAGCTTAGTTGTAGTTTGCAGGCCAGACTTTAATCTGGCTTAGTATCATTAAAATCAGTGAAGCAAATTTGAAGCAAGTCAAAATACTTTAGGGCAGCTTTAGTGGTTGGCAAATAGAAGGGCAATATTGGGAAGCCCCTATACTTGATTGTAGAAACAGTGAGGACCAAACTAGACGTGGTCATGGGAGGTCCATACATGGTTTTCCAGGGTCTATTTAAAACTATAAACAGCTTCAAATCAGGAGTCTCATCTCAGCCTTCTCCTCAGCACTGCTTGTGGAGGAAAACCTAAAGTAATCTGTATCGATACCTGTGTATTTTTCCTACAGTGGCCACAGAAGGCAAGTGAAATGGTAAAAAGTTGTCCCTTTTCACACTGTATCCCAGATTCACATAGGACCTCCTTCCAGCTGTTGTTTCCAGTTTTGTAAAGCATGTCATGTTTAGTCCCAGATTCACATAGGACCTCCTTCCAGCTGTTGTTTCCAGTTTTGTAAAGCATGTCATGTTTAGTCTGCCCCACAGAGAGTCACTTATTTAGATAAGTAAAACCAGTGGGCATGTGCATATCAGACTGTTGACGTGCACAGGAGTTGCATGAATGCATGGCAGCTCTTGTGCTGGTCACATTCATTTCCTGCAGGCTTGCATGGAAGCACCATCCTACTGTCCAGCATGCAGCTCAGCTGTGCTGAAAACAGACACAAGTAAGAAATTCCCTTTAAGATTTCAGAGAAATAATGTAGTGTGTTCCAAGGCAGTTCATCTTAAATT
Source organism: Gekko gecko (assembly GCA_029375565.1). NCBI lineage: Eukaryota > Metazoa > Chordata > Lepidosauria > Squamata > Gekkonidae > Gekko > Gekko gecko. Next base: position 33,877,225 of record JAPDNY010000011.1, read on the forward strand.
AACATGGTGTCTTTATATGCTAGTCAAATGAAAATGAATAACTTGGTCCTTTGATGTTCAAACTTTTCTTTTTGATTGTCTTATCATAGTACAAGGAATTACCAAAGGGCCCTATCCCTCCAACAACACCCAAGTTTGCCTATGGAGAAGTTGCATTAAAGAAGGTAAATGAGTGTATGTAGAATTGTAAGCAAATGCATTGGGTGAGTGTTCGCTTTTATATGGAGTCCTTCTTACAATAGGTGGAAATACCAGTTTGCTTTATTTGCAGTTGGCAAATGAAGAGCAGATTTTTGAGCATGGTGATGAGAATCTATAGTTTTGTTAATAAAGCTGATTAAATTCTTTAAGATCTTCCCATGATGGTTCTTGTGGTGTATCAGGAAGCACAGTGTAAGAATTGCATTAAGGGTGGTAACATCTGAGTAAATTAGACTTTCATTAAGGGTGGTAACAACTTAGTAAATTAGTCTTTGGAGAGAAGCATCTCTCAAAGATCTGGGAAGTATAAGATATGTTCTGTATAACTGACACTATATGCAAATATAAAAATCAAACCTGCTGTGTCTTTTAGCTGTGCAAAATTTCTCTCATTAGTGTTCCCTCTAAGCTGAGTTAATGTGAGCTAGCTCACAGTTTTTTAGCCTCCAGCTCACATTTTTGTCTTAGCTCAGGAAGGATGGCTCCAAAACAAACTATTTTATTCAGTAGCCAAATCACTTGCTCACAACTTTAATGCCAGTAGCTCACAAAGTAGAATTTTTGCTCACAAGATTCCAAAGCTTAGAGGGAACATTGTCAGTGACCATATTAACATGGCATGGATCAAGCCAATGATTGGCCTGTTGTATCCATCTGAGAGAGTTACGACCATGTTGAAAGCACCAATTGTCCAAATGGCTAAATATTTTGTACTTTTGTTAACCTGAAAAATCTTTCTTAGATAATGATATTTGGTGGGAATATTTTTCAGGTACTATGCTTGATTTTGGAGAGGATTTCTGTGAACAGAAGAGTGGCCAGTTTATACCAATCTCCCCCCTTCTGCAGACTTTGTCCTTTGTCCCCCCAGGAGTAACACTGGTGGAGGTGGGCATTTTGGGGTGTAGTGAAAGGGAGGAGGTGAGGAAGGTTTGCTCTGCTGATGGAAATCCCTTCTGTCAGCAGAAATCTTGAATGGGCTCTAAGCCTATGCAAGCATGGTTTAAAATGGCTGTTCTGATATTCCTTTAAACTTAATTGTAAACAGAAGCTTGTTTTGACACAGAGAGTACTCCATCTTTCTGTGTTATACCTCTGAGGATGCCAGTCACAGCTGCTGGCGAAATGTCAGATCCTACAATCCCAAGACCATGGCCATACAGCCTGGAAAATCTACAACAACTAGTAGCTTGTTTCTCCTGCATTGTAGGTGGGTACGGTGAGGGACCTTCTAAATGACTTGACACCATCCGGACCAGTTAAAAGTATCTATCCTTTAACATTTGTTCAACTGAAGCAGGTAAAAAATTGATCTCCAAACAATTTTCAGTCTGTATTTTGTGTACTCCATTAAAAAATATGTGATGTGTGATGAGCATACAGTTAAATACCTGATATGAGCTCAGCTAATTCATGCTGTGCTGCTGCGTCCTTCTGAGAAACCCCAATACACATTTTGGGAAGATCTGTGTTGTTTGTATTCCCGGTGCTCTTCACAGGCAGAATTTTTGACTCTGATACAAAATTTGGCTTCCTGAGGACTGCGGCTTTCATTAGGAATTCCTTATAGTCCAGTGTGGGTTACAAGTCTAACAACAGCTGAAGGCCACTAATGATCCTAAAATAAATTGATATACTTGGAGAGAGGCTGTAAGAACAGGCAGCCAAAATACTTGGGAGTAGGCTCAATAGAGCAGCAGCAGGGAAGCCAAGGAGCAAAACTGTTGAGTTTGTTAGAGAGGCAGGGGTGGATTAAGGCTCACTGGTGCCCTAAGCACTGACCAATCTTGATGCCCCCCTCCTTTCCACACTTTCCAATCTTGGTGCCCCCCTCCTTTCCCCCTTTCGTCATAGCCTATGACACTATACCTCGCCTACAAAAAACAGAAGATAACCTTGGGGTGCACCATGATCAATTTGCACTTGTTTTATCAATTTTTTTTTTACAAATCTTCATTTTTTTACAAATCTGATTTAAAGGCTCTTGCAATGAGTAGGCCTACTCTGGATCCATGGGGAAGGTGGAGATGGGTGGATGACACTATGAGACAGGGTGCATTTTTTGGGGGGGGGGGACAGAGAACATTAATAAATGTAAGGAACAGGCAGATGTACACAGATCTTTCAAGGAAAGGTGATGAGTGAGAGAGGCAGGGAGGCAGAAAGACAATCAAGAGGAACTCCCTGGCAGTCAGGGGAGCTTTGGAGAGGAGATCAAAATCTGTAATTCAGGAGAAGAAATGGGGGCAGGGGGCTGATGAGGGAGCTTCTGGCCAACTTTGGAGAAGAGCTGGGCAACAGGAGATGCATAGAGTTGTGGAATGCACTCTATTTCTTCGTCTTTTAGATCAGATAGTTAAGAACTTTTTCTGTTACAATAAAGTACACTATAACATGAAATCTTTTTATTTCAGCAACTATGAAAGAACATGGTTAAATCAGAAATAATTTAATAATTTTTAGGTGATTTACTACCTTAATGTTAGCTTGTTTTCTTTAAGTCAACATGTTTTAGTATATTACTACAAAGTGGATGGCCATTATGCATAGTGGTGTTTTTGGCACTGCTTTACATCATTTTCTACCTGTGAACTTCAAAATAACCCTAATCTCTAATAGTTTCTTCCCATTTCTGTCTTGTAGTATTTTGGATTTGTACTGTACAGAACTAAGCTACCAAGAAACTGTACAGAGAATACCACACTCCTTTCACAGTTAAATGGAATTCACGATCGTGCTTATGTCTCTGTAAATGGGGTAAGACTCCACAATTGCTGTCTTTATTGCTACTGTAATTACAACTATAAGAATTCTGTCTGGTTTAGGACTTTTCCTGTATGTCTGCTTTGGCTGGTTCATACTTTCTCTCTGTAGCTCATTAGTTGATGACATAGCTGAATTTAGGAACTGCCTCCACTTGACCAAGTATTGTATCTAATGATGCAAGAATATCTAGCTTTAGATGTGTAATGACTATTTCATGCGTGTAAGTAATCATCTGATGCTGCAGCTATTGAATTACAGACATGCATGTGTGAATGTGAATACATCCAAAATTCTCTATGTCTCCGAAAGAGCATTACACTCCACAGGTGACAACTTACTGGTGATCCCTAGTCCCAAAGAGGTCCAGGTGTCCCGGGCCAGGGCCTTTTCGGTCCCAGCCCCAACCTGGTGGAACCCTCTACCTACTACAGTCAAAGCCCCTTGGAATCTCATGCAGTTCCATAGGGCCTGAAAGGCAGAGATGTTCTGCCGGGCTTTTGGTTAGGGACAGTGATGTTTTTTCAGCATGACTGGCACACACACCCATCTCCACCCCCAAAATAAAGCAAACTAAAAAGAACTTAGGAAGCGACCAAAACACTTTCAGAACTCCAGTTTTCAGTTGTATAGTTGCTAGTGATGCCATCTTGTTGAGTTTGAATTTGTTTCAAATTGGTTTTAATGTTGTTAATCTTGTGATATTTGATGCTTTTGTATTGTCTCTAAGGCTTAATGTCATGGTGTAAATTGCCTAGAGCCCGGCGCAAGTTGGGATGGGGCGATTAATAAGTCTAATAAATAATAATAATAAATACTTTAGGCATATAGTGGTAATAATGTGGGCAATATGCTTTCTCCTGTGGCTAACCTAAGTGGCCTGAAACCCCATTTTGATCCCCACCAGTGTGTCTGTGAGTCAGGGCCCATGCAGTCTCTTAGGGGCCATCTGTTTTGCTTTACCCACCATGATTAGGGTTGCCAGTTCCAGGTTGGGAAATTCCTGGAGATTTTGTGGTGGAGTCTACGGAAGCCAGAGTCTGGAGAGGGGAAAGGCTTCAGCTGAATAGAATGCCATAGAGTCACCCCTTCAAAGCAGTTATTTTCTCAAGGGGGAGAGAGAGATCTGTTGTCTGGAGTTCAGTTATGATACCCAGCGATCTTCAGGCTCCACCTGGAGGTTGGCTACCCTAGACATAACAATTAGTGCTTCAGAGCAGGGTCTGCCAGACCCAGGTTTTTGCTATGGGAGCTGAGTGGGTGATTTTGAACCAGTCCCAGACTTTCAGCCTAACCTAACTCACAGGGTTGTTGTGCAGATCAAAAGGGGGAGAGGAGAATTATGTAAGCTGCTTTGGTGTCCACTGTGGAGAAAGACTGTACTTTTTCTCCTGGGGAACCATTGTTGCCAATCTCCAGGTGAGGGCTGGAGATCACTCAGAATTACAACTGCTCTCCAGATGGTAGAGATCAGTTCCCCTGGAGGAAACGGCTGCTTTGCAGGGTGGACGCTGTGTCATTATACCCAGCTGAGGTAAATTCCCTCCTGCTTGGGTCCTCACTGCGGTGGAGAAAGACTGTACTTTTCCTAAGTAGAGGCTGCAGGTGGGGGGAGGTGGAAAGCTGAAGTCAGAGGAGCTGATAAAGGTAGGTTGATGGTTGGCTGGGAAGGAGATAGGGTTGCCAACTCCAGATTTGAGGGGTGGAGCCTGGAAAGGGTGGGGTTTGAGGAGGGGTGGGTCCTCAGACAGGTACAATGCCATAGACTCTACCCACCAAACCAGCCCTTTCCTCCTGGGGAACCATTGTTGCCAATCTCCAGGGGAGGGCTGACAATCACTCAGAATTACAACTGCTCTCCAGATGGCAGAGATCAGTTCCCCTGGATAAAATGGTAAGCTCTGTGTCATTATATCCTGCTGATGTCAGCCCAGCAAATTGAGACTGAGTACCCAAGGCCAGGGCATCCGCCCAGAGCCTCTTTCTAGAGCTCATTGTATTTATTTCTACGACGGGCCTTATTCCTTGTATACACACAATTCTATACTTACTAAAAGCTACCTCTTAATATGTGACATGTTCTATAAGCCTTTCACAAACATTTCAAAAACATTTTCCAAACTCTACATCATAAAAAATCCTCAGTTTTCTTAAATTTATTCATTAAATAAGGTCTGATCTAACAGTGGCCACAGGATTGAAAAAGGTCAGTTTACATTGCAGTCCCAAAAAAGGGCAATGCCAAGGAATGTTCAAACTATCGCACAATTGCACTGATTTCACACACTAGCGAGCTCATGATCAAGATCCTACAAGCTAGGCTTCAGCAGTACGTGGATAGAGAACTGCCAGAAGTACAAGCTGTGTTTTGAAGAGGTAGACTAACTAGAGATCAAATTGCCAACATTCGCTGGATTATAGAGAAAGCAAGGGAGTACCAGAAAAACATCTACTTCTGCTTCACTAACTACGCAAAAACCTTTGATTGTGTGGATCACAACAAGCTGTGGCAAGTCCTTAAAGAGATGGGTATACCAGACCACCTCACATGTCTCCTGAGAAACCTGTATAAGGGACAAGAGTTTCAAGCCCACTTTTGTGCTCTCTTTCATCTTCAGCAAGAGCCTCTTTAGGTCCTCTTCACTTTCTGCCATTAAGAGTGGTATCATCTGCATATCTGAGGTTGTTGATGTTTTTCCTGGCAATCTTGATTACAAGAGGAGAGCACAAAAGTGGGTTTGAAACTCAACTTCAAAAAAACTAAGATCATGGCATCCGGCCCCATCACTCCTTTGCAAATAAAAGGGGAAGTCGTGGAAACAGTGACAGAATTCATGCTCCTGGGATCCAAGATCACTGCAGATGGTGACTGCAGCCATGAGCAAAGGGTGAGATGGTTAGACAGTGTTATTGATGCAATGAAGATGAAATTAAGCAAACTCCAGAGGACTGCGGAAGACAGAAGAGCCTGGCGTGATGTGGTTCATGGGGTCATGAAGAGTTGGACTCAACTGTGTAACTGAACAACAACAAAAAATCTAATATACAACATAATTTTATAAATCCACAAAGATTAAAAAAAATCTAAATCCAACCTGGTTAAAAAAATCCTCCGTTTTCTTAAATTTACTCATTCAAATAAGGGCTAATCCCTCATCTAAAGAATAAGAAATGTTAATTCTGCTCACAAGTTAGGCAGCTGGATCTGTTCTTCCATTCAAAAGAGGTACTAATATTCAGACTCTCTACAAAATAAGGTAAAAATGCTTCCTTACTGCTTACTAAAGGAGAACAAAATCTTTTATTTGTTCCGACTAGTAGCATGATATTGATAGATAAGTTTATTGCGGTCAAAGACCATAATATAATCAATACAGTTAATATAACAGCTATCAAAGCAATGATCAAATAATATGTCTTGTATGACAATATAGATTATAAACATTAAAATATTAAAATATTTACAAATTCCAATACAGATAAAGTAAAAATTAAATTTAACTGGTTAAGAGCATGATATTAGTTCTACTTGTATGTAAATTCATTAATCGGTAACATACTTAATAAAAAATACTTCTCTCAATTTATAGCTTCTTCAAGAAATAATAAAGGGGGAAAGTCTCTTACATTCTCTCTCTCTCACAATTCTATCAAACTTTATTTCAGTTTGTAACAGCTAATAAATATTATGCCCAGTTAAAGAGATCAATCGCTGAGAGATGGAAGTAACTTATGATTAATTATTAAGGTTATAAGGTAATCATGGATGCCATGTCCTTTGTCTCCTGCTACTATCAGAAATTTATTAACCGTTCCTGTAATCCCAGTGTGGCAGTTGATCTTGAGGTGGATCAGTTTATCACTTCATATGAAGGAAGACTTACTTTAAATCCAAGGATTGGGAGAGAAGCAGTGGTAACAGTGAGGACTAGCATATGACCTGCCAGATATTTCAACTAAGAGGCAGGTAAAGGTACATAGTACCATGGTTTTGTTTGGTATTAGGAAGTTACCCAATATCATAATTTCTATCAGCTGTTTAGGAGGTTCTTCTAAGTTGGTGAGTTTTTCCCCCCACTCCAACAATTCCTTTTCCCAACTGCCTCAGAATCCTCATAGGCCTGATGGCCTTATTCAAATTCCAGCTCTTTCATTGGCTTAGAATGCCATCCTATCAAATGGCTTACGTACCCATGTTCTTTAATGAAACAGGAGTTACCATATATACTGTTACAATGTAAAAACTCTCTACAAAGAAACCTCTCAAGAGAACCAAACTATCAAAAGATAAGCTAGAATTTTTCAGTGTGATCTGATCAAAAATAAAATAAAAATCCTAGAATACTCACATTGTAATTATACAAGAGAAAAATACAAAATCAAAGATTTAGAATTAAAGATGCTAAAGGTCTCACCTAATGTTTGGTTTCAGAACTCCAAAACTCTCTTCAGGCTGTCCACACAGAGATCACTATGGAATATCCTTCCCTATTATATAAATGAGTAGCGGTCTGGCAAGGTTCTATGCTTGGCAAAATCAGTTCACTCCCTGATATGTCACTCAGAAGCTGTCCCTACCCACTAGCTGCATTGCTTCCCACCCACTGCAGCCTAGGCCACTCTTCTTTGATTGGGCCAGCATTTCAAGCTCATTTGCATATGGAAGCTGACTGGTCTTCACTCCATTCCGCACCTCAAACTCCCCCCCCCCGCAAGACAGTTGGAATTGTCAGTTGCTTATGCAGCCTGTTGTATTCTGAGGTAAAATATGTCCTCACTCACAACACTTCCCCTTCAAAAGAAACAAACCCAATAACACAACCATGCCACACCACAAAAAAGACAGATCACACCACAAGCAGAATACCACAAGGCAAAAAAGCTCTGGTGCTAATTCAAAGTGCTGGGGATGAGTTGTGTTCTGGCAGGGGACGCTGTGAGTGTAGAAAATGATTTATCGACACAGTAGTGTTTTGGAAAATCTTTAGGAATTGTTTGGTGCTTTTCGGGCCCGTAGCCTGCGCGGGGCCCTGGGGGCCCGCCCCCCCCCGGGGGGTTTCCAGGCCCCTCCCCCATCCTCTGCTTACCTCCCCCTCCTCCCCCCTCCTCCCGCCCCTCCCTCCCTCCTAGGAGCACACTCTACTTAGGGAGGTTAGACCTCCGCTCTGCCTCCGCTGCTCTGCCCCGGCCTCCACCCTCCCAGCACTCATAAGGAGGGGCTAGACTGCTCCGCCTCTGCTGAGTCTGCTCCCAGCCTGCTCAGCTGCACCCTTCCTTCCCACCCAAAGAAGAACTGCAGCCAGCACGTGAGGGGACGCTGCAGCAGCCCTTGGAACCCAAGGTGAGTGGCTGCGCTGCTGACTGCGCCCCCCCGCGCCCTGCTCTAGGCCTTCTCCCCCCCATCCCCAGGCATTGCAGGGCCATGCTTCAGTGCGGGCCCCTGCAAGCCAGGCCTTCTCCCCCCCCCCGTCCCCAGGCATTGCAGGGCCGCGTTTCAGCACGCGGGCCCCTGCAAGCCAGGCCTTCTCCCCCCGTCCCCAGGCATTGCAGGGCCGCGCTTCAGCACACGGGTCCCTGCAAGCCAGGCCTTCTCCCCCCCCCCGTCCCCAGGCATTGCAGGGCTGCGCTTCAGCACGCGGGCCCCTGCAAGCCAGGCCTTCTCCCCCCCCCGTCCCCAGACATTGCAGGGCCGCGCTTCAGCGCGTGGGCCCCTGCAAGCCAGGCCTTCTCCCCCCCTCCCCCCGTCCCCAGGCATTGCAGGGCCGCGCTTCAGCGTGCGGGCCCCTGCAAGCCAGGCCTTCTCCCCCCCCCGTCCCCCAGTCTTTGCGGGGCCGCGCTGAAGCGTGGCCCTGCAAGGCCTTCTTCTCCCCCCCCGTCCCCCAGTCTTTGGTGGTGGGCCCCCTGAAAAAAACATGGGCCCCCTCACCAAAAAGTTGTTAGCTACAGGCCTGGTGCTTTTACCATTGGGGCACCCACCCAGAGCCTCTGGCATTTTCTCACTCTGCTGGCATCAAAACCAATTTAAGGCAAAATAGAGATATGGAGACTTTTCCATCCTCCTTTGCATCAATTTGTCTTTGTTGGCAATGGCACCCTAGGCCTACCAGCACTCTCAGGGTGACTTCATGCCTCCTGACTGGCATGGCATCACTAATCCTGGCTGCTTGCTCCTGTTCAGCAGGAGCATCCCTATGGAAACTGCCTGGTGATTTCGGACCAGCCACAGACTTTCTGCCTAACCTACCTTACAGGGTTGCTGTACAGATCACAAAGCCGAAGAGAATGAAGTAAACTGCTTTGCTCCCCGCTAATGAGAAAGACAGAATTTTGCCTAGAAAGAGGCTGCTGAGAGAGGGGATGAGATAAAATTGCCAACTTTAGGTATGGAAATTCCTGGAGATTTGAGGGGTGGAGCCCAGAGAGGGTGATGTTTGAGGAGGGGTGGACCTTAGACAGGTACAGTGCCATAGACTCCACCCTCCAAAGCAGCCATTTTCTCCTGGGGAACTATTGTTTTCTCCTGTGGAACTTGGCCCAGTGGCCATCAAATCATTCTCCTCAAACCCCTGCTGTGCAGCTGACTTTCCCCTAGGGTTGCCAATCTCCAGGTGGGACCTGGAGATCTCCTGCTGTTACAATTGATCTCCAGATGACAGAGATCAGTTCCCCTGGAGAAAATGGCTGCTTTGGAGGGTAGACCCTATGGCATTATACCCTGCTGAGTCCTTCCGCCCCCCTTCACAGGATCTACCCCCCAAATCTCCAGGTATTTCCCTACTTAGAGCTGGCAACCCTACTTTCCCCTCAGTGTCTGTTGGTCGGCAGCCAAGCTTGGTCCTGTCACCTGTTTTGACCTTTGGCAGAAAACTGATTGGGGCCAGTCCTGATAGGGTTGCCAACTCCAGATGGGAAATTCCTGGGGATTTGAGGGATGGAGCCTGAAGAGGGTGAGGTTTCAAGAGGAGTGAGACCTCAGACAGGTGCAATGCCATATACTCCACCGATCAAACTAGCCATTCCATCTTGGGGATCCATTGTTGCCAATTTTCAGATTGGGGCTGGAGATCAATCAGAATTACAGCTGCTCTCCGGGAAGGGGGAGGAGATGGAAAGCTGAAGTCAGGGGGCAGATAATGGTAAGTTGACAATTGGCTGGGAGGGAGATAGGGTTGCCAACTCCAGGTTGGGACATTTCTGGAGATTTGAAGGGTGGAGCCTGGAGATGGTGAGGTCTGAGGAGAGGTGGGACCTCAGACAGGTACAATGCCATAGACTCCACACTCCAAACCAGCCAGTCCTGCATGGGGAACCATTGTTGCCAATCTCCAGGTGAGGGCTGGAGACCACTCAGAATTACAACTGCTCTGCAGGAGGGAGGGCAGAAGTCAGCTGAAGTCAGAGGGGCAGATAATGGTAGGTTGATGGTTAGCTGGGAAGGAGATGGGGTTGCCAACTCCAGGTTGGCAAATTCCTGGGGATTTGAGAGGTGGAGCCTGGAGAGGGTGGGGTTTAAGGGGGGTTGGACATCAGGCAGGTAGAATGCCATAGACTCCACCCTCCAAACCAGCCATTTCCTCTTGGGTAACAATTGTTGCCAATCTCCAAGTGAGGGCTGGAGAGCACTCAAAACTACAACTGCTCTTCAGGTAGCAGAGATCAGTTCCTCTGGAGAAAATGGTGGACTCTGTCATTATACCCTGCTCAGGTCGCCACAGCAAATTCACACTGTGTGCCCAAAGCCAGGGCACTCTCCTAGAGCCTCTTTCTAGAGCTCATTGTATTTATTTCCACAACGGGCCTTATTCCTAGTATCTTATATTCCCAGTACCCTAGATATCCTGGGTGAGGGGAGATATAAAATCCCAAGTCAGATATACCTGCACATCTGCCTCATACCAGCCAGCAATTTGAGCTAAGCTTGAAAATTCTTCCAACTTCTGTCCTAAAAATTGCTTTTTGAAATATCATTTTATTCCCTAACCATCTGCTGGGTGAAGGAAAGTGGGGAAGATTCACGTCCATCAGCACTGGATCCAGCCCTCGATCTGCTTCCAAAGACTGGAAGAGGCTGCATTGAATCTCATCTCTTTTCTGAGCACTGGTTCCATAGACTTTGGCCTGCAGTAGTGAGGAAAGCAGTTTTTTAATTTTACCTGTCCAGCACAGGCATCTGGAGCATATTCTTCCTTGCTTTTAACATGAATTTTATGCTACCATATGGCAGAGGCTGGGAAGCATAGGAGTAACTTGGCGCCATGATTAGCTCTAAATCACAGCTGCTGGAATTTATTTTACAAATAGTGTTGAGCTTAAGCATAGCTAGGGTTAATATCATTGTAACAGTAATGCTGTGATATGTTTGATTCTGTAAAGAGAAAGTAGGAACAGAGGGAGGGAGGAGGGAAAGTGTGCTCTTGATCTCCACCTGTAGCTGAGAATGTTACATCCGCATTTGGCCTTAGAGACCAGGTAGGAGACCGAGGAAAGGTGTTAGGGAAAATCAAGGGATACATATTTCCTGCAAGTTCTGTTACCTAACGTACATAACAACTGATCAGTGCTGTGTGAGCTATAGATTTAAGGCTGCTTGGGCTCTCCAATCTTGTGAGCTGTTTTGAATAGATCCCACCTGATGTGGATGGGGTATGCCCTTTTCAGCTTCTTTTTTTAAACAGAAAATAGATATTTGTTTTCAATTTCTCTCTGACTACACTGTGCCAGTTTTTATTCAGCTATTTGGACCTTCTAATCACAGAGGACAGGGAAGCTTAAACTTCAGAAACTGTCCTGTGTTCTTCAAGCAGAGCCAGTCAGGTCTCCTTAAGCTTTAGTGCCCTCGGGGTTGGCCAGTGGGGCTTGACCATCAACAGGAGTTGGAGGCAAGGAATAGTGGACCTAGTGAGCCACTTGATCCAGCAAGTTTTCTCTCTCAGCCCAAGATTTAAATAAGCTGAGAGGACAGCAGCTCCACCTGATCTGGAAGCAGCACCTAGAACTCACCTATCTAGGCTTAACTGGGGCAAGAATCCTCCAAAGGATTACATCCACCATCTTGTCACTGCAACTTTGCTGGGCAATCTTGTCATGAGCTCTCTGCTTAGGCCATTTCTGCACCATTTCTGCCAGATGGAGGTGAATTCTGGTGGGCTTGTGGACCGAGTCTGTGACTGACACTTACTTGCCCCAGGACTTGGGAGAACAGAGGGAAGTTCTGGTGGAAGAGCTCCTTCTGCCGGCTCCTCAGGGGCAAATTCTGGAGGATCTACCACTGCAGATTCCTCAGGGGCCAGTTCTGAAGCAGATGGCTCTGGGCATGTGCCCTGCAGGCTCCTGCAAAGTTTTGTCCTCCTCCAGGCAACATCTCTGGCACCCTTGGCTCCTTGGAGGCTTCCAAGTCATAGTCCAGGGCCAGCTCAGTGGGGGTCATGAAACTGCCCCCCCCCGAAAGATTTCTAATTGATTTAAATGACGATCATGGTGTTTGGTGTCTTCAAATTACGAGTTGGCACAGATCATTTATATATGTTACTTCCTTTGTAGCCCACATTTCTTTCTTTTGGGGAGATTCCAAAATTAAAAAACCACAATTCACTCAGATAGGAAAGACCTCCAGTAAACAATGCAGTAGGACTAGGATTATAGAATTGGAAAACAATGCAAACAGCCACCAGGGTGCATTACAGAACTCTCCTATGAGAGTGCAGGGAAACTAACAAGAGCAGCTGTGTAATACAACAGCTTGTGCACTACACAGTGTTCCATATTTGGGATTTTTTTTTCTGTACAGATTTCTCAGGGAGTCCTTTCAAGAACACACGTGTTAAAACTCAACATAACAGGGAATGCTGGAGCATATTTGGATTTGCTGGTAGAAAATACAGGCCGAGTAAATTATGGAAGATACAACAATGACTTCAAGGTATGTGTTGCATGTCATAATTATCCAGCAAAATATGTAGCCACGCTCATTATGAACTTGTGGGTGGCAAAGCAACCTTTGTAATTCTGCTAAGTCTCTGTCCATGACATCTGTTCACATAGGCCCAGTATAAGAGACAAGGAGGAGAAGCGTTTGGGGACTGTCTTTAACTAGAACTAATGCAGCCCTGTGGAACATTTCAGACTAAAACAACTGTTCATTGGAAGTACAGGCACAAATCACAGAAGCCTGTTGCAAAGATGAAACCAGGGCAGATGACCTAGCACTGTGTACATGGCAAAATGTGTACACTGGCAAATATGTGAAGCAAAAAAACAATATAGACCCCCCACAAGAAGCACCACATGATCTGTCAGCACAGTCATAGTAACATGGGGAGCAGTGTTTTCCCATTCCCACTGATGGTGCTGGCTAGTCATAAATTAGTGTACAGTGGAATTTTTAGTGGAGTAATTTTTCAACCACAATCCATTTTGTAGAAATATGGACCATCAGTGCCCTGCCTCTCAATTGTCCATTGATCGGACTGGGAATTGTCCACTGGTTTGCCTTGGAGAGTGAGTTCTCTTATGATTCATCAGGGTCAGTTCACATGTGCTTATTTCTTCACATGTTCTCTCTCATGATTGGCATCATGTAAGAATTCTCAGCATGGACCATGTCCATGTTTATACTCAATTTGCCAACTGCAGTCATTTTTTCACCTGCTGGCTATTCTGATTGAACTGTGTAGAGCATGGACACACCTGTTTTTTCTCCATATGATCTTGTGCTCCAAATGGATTTCACAAAGAACGTTAGTTGGCTAGTTCCGATTTGTTAAATGTTGCTTAAATGTCAGATGTTCCCTAGAGAGACTAAAAGCATTCGCTGCTTGCTTTCGGGGGGGATTTTATATCATTATCTTTAGCCAAACGTGTGCCAAAAAAGGGTCTCACGGTTTTCTTTGACTAAAGTTTAGCAGTCTCAAGTGTTCACTGCTGCAGCACAGGATGTGGAAACTTGTGTGTGTGAAATGTAGCCTACTGTAAAGTCTAAAGGTGAGATCAAAATCCTAGATTAAGTTAATCTTAAGAAAGGATCTCTGAAAGTGGAGTTTCAGAAAGTCTTGTTGGATATGATCAGGTACTAAGATGACAACTTTCAGTTTTGGGGCCTCCTCTCTTAAGAAGATTACTAATACAACTCTAAACGTTAGCCTTGAAGTTGGTCACTTTTTTCTCCCTCTCCTCCAGTATTTTAAAAAGCATTCTCTTATTTAAATTTTTGAATGGTGTAACTAGACCAGTATTAGACCTCTCTTCTGTTTTGGTCATTTTTCTTTAAGGTGCTGATAGCCCTAAGCACCTGTAGAATGCCTATTGCTGAAATATCTAACTACAGGTGCAATGAACAGTATTACTACACTAGTTTCTTTTTGAAAATCCATTCACAAGTTTGAGGTCAACTAGAGTTTCTAGACAATGTTATATGTCAGTTATTTAGCTTTTAGAAATTTCTGCTAATTAGAGATGAAAATTACATGAGTTTTGAATTCCTGGTAATAAAAAGCTCTTATGAACTGTAATGAAACACCAATGAGCATAGTTGCACAGCAAGGCAGATTAAAATAAGGGAAATTATTGCTGAATGAAGGGGTTTCCTTTGGGGTTTTCACTTGAATTTTCATTAATGTCACCTATTTTGCATCCAGCATTGCTGACACTGCATATCTTTTTAGACCAGCAAGTAGAACTGAGCCCAGAGATTAGTTCAGGAGGACTTTTTTCTCCTGGGAGCTGGCACTAAACTTAAAATCTTTTCATTGGCTTGAGTTGAACCTTTATAGCCAAACTAGCAGTAGGCTCAACATAAAAGGTTGCTTCAATTAGAAGAGCAGGTGGGTTGTTTGTGGGTGGTGAGGGCAAGGCCTTGAATTTGTCCTCCCTAGAGACACAAGCAGAATGTGTGTCAGGATTGGTATCACGTTTACTTTTAATCTCAAGTATAAACTGCTTCTGTTACGTAAGAACAAAGGAGCAAGCTAGTCTAAATAAATGATGGACTCATTTTGGAATTTCTCAAGATTTATATTCTGTAGCAGGAAAATACCTTCAACGCCCTTTTCCAGCCTCACACAGCCGACCAGACACGAGTGAAAAGGAGTAGTTTATTGACGTATGTCAGACCCAGCAGCGGCGAACCTTCAAAGGGCTGGGCCCTGAAGTCATGTACAGTCACCCTTTTATGCAGTTAGACAAGGCTTATAATTTGATCATTTCCTTGGTTACAATCAGTACAGTATTTCATTGACTGACATATGCTGAGGCTACAATTCTCTGCCACTCCTTCCACCTCAGGCCTCCTTGATATGTACTCCCTCCCATTACATGGGTCTCATGTGTATGTTAATAAGGGATTAATGAAGCTGGGGTGTGTCAGTTAATATTTAACAGCTAATTGCACCTGCATATTCTCTCAATATACTGTTAACGTTCTTTGACCTTCTCCACATCTGTTCCAGGCCTGCTGATGCGTGGGTTTCAACTTCCCCTTTTCCTTAGGCTTGCTTATAGGACAATGGTCATCCTATACTAGGTGTTTGCCAATTGCTGACACTAGCATCTAGCTTGCCTTTTATGATGGGCAAAGGTCCCTTGTTATCCAGCATTAATACAGGAAATTATTAAGCGAGGGAATAACAGCATGAAGCACCTTGTATTGGGGAGATTTGTATGCTCCCAGAATTCATGTTCTTTGCATCTTGCTTCAATTCCAGATGATGAATTGCCTGTGGATAATTTTTTTTAAATCAGAAATGATTGGATGGTAAACTTAAGTTATTCCTCGGTGCATGAGAATTGCAGGAAACATTTGGTCAGAGCGAGGCTGCTTCCACATAGCAAAGATTCTCTGTGCTGCTTTCATCATCCCTGTGAATGAATAGGCGTAGGTGTTGGCACACACGTTTATGTGGGCATTTTCTGTGTACTCTCCTGACTTTTTCCCTAATATTTGCCTTCCACACGTGCTCTGTAGTGATGCTGCATTGGCTTTTGGGAGCCTTTTTTGGTTCTTCATACATGCAATATAATGCTGTACTATTTTATTAATACTTGCAATAATGTTGAAAAAAATGTGGGATCCAACATTAATTCTTTCCTCTCAGAGTTCATAAAAATGGCCTAATTACACATTATGGGGATGTGACCATGTTGACTCATGGACGTATTTTGGGAGATCCCAGGCATGTGGAGGCCAGATTCAAATCAAGACCACTGCCCATGGAAAGAAGGGGCTTAGACCCCCCACAAACACACTAGTTGCTGTTTTCTTAACCTGAAACAGCCCTGGGGAGGTGCTGTTTGCCTTGTTGTGGGCTGTTTATGCATTTGATATAGCCGTTGATATAAAGCTAAACAATTTCTCTTTGTGCACTGCCATCCCAAACTGAATTGGGGGCCCAACACCTCTAATAAGCCAGGAACTTCCAAGCTATACCTGTGAACTCAACCCAGGGATATACCTGGGGAAAACCTACCATACAGTTTGGCCCTTAGTGAGCTCTGGAAGATGTGGCATTAATGAGAGAAAATATGATTTTTCTCAAATACTTAATCATGGCATTCGTTTTACAGGAATTACAATCATAGAAGTTTATCACAATAAGGTATAAATGGAATTTGAACTAGTTCAAGTTAAAAATGGCTGAACCAGGTTAACAGATCTCTTAAGACTGGTAACTGAACTGGACACTTAAAAGATACTAATGAACTGAAACTTCTAATGGTTTTTAAAAAATGGTTTAGTTTCTTGGTTGGAAGTTAGCATTCTACTGTTGACTGACTGTCTGATTTGTATGTATTAAATCTATTTGCAGGGCATAGTTTCCAATATAACTCTTGGTGGAGAGATACTCACTGACTGGGAGATATATCCATTGGACATTGACAAAGCAGTCAGCCATGGCCTCCCTAATGAAACTGATGGGAATATATCAAGCTATGAAGAACCTTCTTTTTATACTGGCAGCTTTTCCATTCCTAGCGGAATACCAGATTTACCTCAAGACACCTACGTCCAGTTTCCTGGGTGGACAAAGGTAATTTTTCATTAAAAGTTCCTCAAAAATTATTTCTGAATTGAAATGTCAGATGCTTAGAGGCACTGTGTGAAGTTGGTGAGTTGGCATCTATTGATTGTTATCTTCAAGTTACCTGACAGTAGCCATTAACTAAGTCTCCCAGCATTTACCAATTACACAGTGCAAACTGTAAAGAACAATCAATGACCGATCCGTAGGTTGAGAATCTAGTAAGGGAAAGATTTGCAATCAGTAATCCTCTCAATTTGTGGTGTTGTACAGACTGAAGAACAACTTAGGGAGGCTCAGCAGCTTGATATGATCAACCTCTACAGACCTGTTGATTAAATCTTATTAATGCTGGTTGATTCACCTATGGTATCGCCACTTTCAGGAGTTGTGTTTTTTTGACGTTGCCTTCCATAAGTCTTGATTTCCTCCCCACTACCACCACTTCTGCTTCAAATCCATGAGTGGGGAGGGGCTGTGGCTCATAGGTGGTGCACCTGTTTGACATTCGGAAGGTCCTGTGTTCAATCCCTGGCATCTCCAGTTGAAATAATCAAGTAGTAAGTGATATGAAAGACCTCTACTGAGACTGCTGCTGCCTGTCTGCATAGACTGTAGTGACCTTGATGGACCAAGAGTCTGAGTCACTACAAGTCAGTTTCATGTGTTTTGGTGCTCATTCAACATATCTGATGAATTAGGATCTAGTTTACAAAGATCATGCTCTAGTAAATTTGTTAGTTTTTATGCTATAAGACTTCTTTGTTGTTTGTGATATCAGCTTAATTATAACCACTCTTCTGAGACCAATGCTTGCTGTACCAGATTCCTAAAGTTTATTGTAATTGCTTTTGGTTTAAAATAGTTTATTGAATTAAGTTACAGAGAAGTGGTGGTTTATACATCAAATGTTAGCATGTAGGCAGCTGCACTATTTCCTTCCAGTGTCTTTTTGCTTTTTGGTGGGTATTTTTGCATTTGTGTGCGTGTGCACGTGTGTGTTTGTGTGTGTGCCCCTGTGCCTGGAAGTCATGGTGACCTCTGGCGACTCCAACTGGGGCATGAAGGGCGTTCAGAGAAGTGGCTTGATAGCCTGCCTCCTGGCCTTGGTATTCTTTGGGCGGTTCCCATGCAAATACTTGCCAGGGTTGGCCCTACATAGCTTCCAAGATTGGGCTTGCCTGGGCTGTCCAGGTCAGGGCAGCAGCTATACTGTTGTAGCTCAAGCACAGACGAAAGGACACATCAGTTGCTGGCATTGGTTGGTCAGCAAGCTAGACTCCAATAATCAGCTATGCAATGAGTATACTGCCAACATATTAGCAGGATCAGCTACTTTTACTGGAAAACTAATGTCCAGAACTGTCTTCCTCAACAGTCTCTAATAAAGTAGAATATTATTTCTTTAATTCGTGTATACCCTGCCTTTCTCCCCAGTGGGGACTCAGAGTGGCTTACATCATTCTCCTCTCCTCCATTGTATCTCCACAACAGCCCTGTGAGATAGATTACGCTGAGAGAGTTTGACTAGCTTAAGGTCACCCAGTGAGCTTCCATGGCATGAGTGGGGATTCGAAACCGGGTCTTCCAGGTACTCGTCTGACACTCTTAACCACTATACCACACTGGCTCTCAAGTAGACTTTGGCAGCATCGAGTAGGTAATCGGGCGATTACAAGAATCGTTTCAGCTAACAAAACATTTTTGCCCAGTATAATTTCTCTTAAGGTTTTGGGACTGTTTGGTTATGCTCATCTATTTGTTATGCGGGTATTTGGTACACTACATGTAGCCACACTTCAGTACAAAGTCAACATGTCCTCTGTAGCATTCATGTCCATGACACACTACATAATCAACGTTCCCCCTAATTTTTATCCCCCTACTGAGCAGAGCAGTTCACATCCTGAGCAGAATGTAACTGCTGGAATCTTCAAATGGGCAGTGGGCAGATTGCTAATGAGCAGGGTGGGGCTTCCTGGTTAATGAGTGGCCGCTCACATGCACAGCTCAGAGGGAGCGCTGTAAACATAATCATTTTCCGTACACAAAGTGAAATTGTAGTGGAGGAAACTGCTTGTGGAAAGCTTACAAGTTATCTTATAGTTTCCTCTCAAAATATTTTGACACATGCAGGCTTGCAACACCTTAATGCAGAATGCTACTCTGAGTAATTCTTATATCTGATCTTAATTTACTTCTTAGAGAGGATATGTAACTCCCTGTGCTCTTAGATCTGTCGGGGAGTCCCTATTCTGTGTCCCACTCTTCAAAGGAGAGGAGTAGAAGGGCTTTGGGCCAGATCTCTCCATACCAGCAACAACACTATGGCACGTCAGGTTCCTCTGCTGCTGATTGGGGAGGGGGGGGTCACCAGGTAAAAACCTGGCTTTTCTATCCTGTTTATATTTTTTTTCCAAGCTCTTTTGAGTGCCTTAGGAGAATGCAGTATGTAACTATTAAATACATTGACCCTGGGGCATTATTTTAGTCTTGAATACCACCCGTTGCTCTTACAATAACATCAGAGTAAAGCAAACCTACTGTTTGTTTTACTTATAATCAGTATATCGAATATATTTAATGTTTAATTGCTGCTTTATGTCTTTGTATGTATTTTAGCTCTTTTTAATTGTTTTAATGATGTGTGTTTGGGGGGTTTGATTTTAACGGTTTTAAAATGTGTTTTCATCATATATACTTTAGTTTTTTAGCTGCCTTGCTAGACCTGAAGTTTGCAGAAAAATCTGAAATCTTAAAAAAAACAAAAACTCAAAAACTGTGGATTAAAAGATCCCAAAATAATAGAAACAGCACCTGTAGCTTTAAGAACAGATGCCTTCAGTGGCTGTTACTAGGAAACCACCATGGTATTGCCAGTTGAAACCTTCTGTCAGAACGTTCTGGTTTCTTTTAGTAAAAGGCAAGGCCTTTGAGGGAGAACTTACCAGGCCCCACAGCAACCACCCAATTTGCATGGCTCGCCTAGGCCCATTTGCTTGCTACTGTTCAACAACAGTAGCACCGCACAAACTACTGTTGTGTAGTGACTAGTGTCTCAGATTAGGATCTGGGAGAATCAGGTCTGAATCTCCATCCTGCCAAGGATGCTTGGTGGGTGACCTTGGGCCAAGTACACCCTCTGTGTCTAAACTACCTCACACAGTTTTTATGATAAAATGGAGGAGAGGAGAATTATGGGACCCCATTGTGGAACAAGGTGAAATATAAATGGAGTACATAAGTAATAAATATAGATGAGGGGCAGATAAAAGGTAAGTTGGTGAGTTGGTGGGAACGAGAAAAAAAGCCTGGAAAGATAAGGATATGGGGGTTGCTTCTAGGAGGGAAAGGAAATAGGGGAGGCGATACAGGGTAAAATGAGGTGCCCTATGCAAGTCCTTTTTCTGCACTGTGTTA
>JAPDNY010000011.1:33902620-33965120 GCA_029375565.1 Gekko gecko
CAACAGATCCCTTTGGAGTGCCTCACAATCCTCCCTGGTTTTCACCACCCTGAACAACTTTGTGTCATCTGCAAATTTAGCCACATCACTGCTTACTCCCAATTCCAAATCGTTAATAAACAAGTTAAAAAGCATCGGACCGAGTACTGATCCCTGTGGTACCCCACTGCTTACCACCCTCCACTGAGAAAGTTTCCCATTTATACTCACTCTCTGTTTCCTATTTATAAGCCAGTTTTTGATCTACAAGAGGATTTTAAAATCTCAGATTTTAGTGTCAATCCTATAGTTGCATTAGTTACTAAAAGCAATAGCTAGAGCAAGATTCACCACTGTTGTTGTTGTTATGGTTTTTGTGAAAATATATTTTAAATTGTGGCTGGGAACTGCTGAAAATCCACCTTTTGATTGACGTGATTATGACCTCACTGGTCTGTCTCTGCTGCCACTGCTAACTGAAGTTATGCTAACTGCCTAGGTCAGGGGTCCCCAGTGTAGGGGCTATGGCCGCCATGTTGCCTACCAACACCTTTTCTGGTGTCCCCCAATGCAGGCAGTACCACGTGGGGCTTTTGCCCAGCGGGGCTTCTGATTGGCCACTCAAGATTTGATTGGCTGTGCAAATTTTTAAAAATGCTGCTTTGGCTGTAGCTGCTGCCCCAGCACAAGGATCTTCACCATGTGACTGAAGGTAAGCTGCAGCAGCCATTTCATGGCTGGCTCTGTCTCCTGCAGCAGTCGTTTTATGGCCGCACCCATCATGGTGTGTCAGAATTCCAAAGGTGCCCCCCAGGCCCTAAAGGGTTGGGGACCCCTGCTGTAGGTGGAAGACTGTGTGGCAGCAGTGCCGAGAAGCAGTGTCATTCATCGTCTTTAAGAGCAGGAGGCTCCAACAGCAGCAGGCAATTTGGTGCTTGCTTCCTACTCGCACCCACAGCAGGAAGAGCTACACCCCGTGTGCATGCATGCATGAGAGAAAGCACATTTGCTGCTTCCAGCAGTAGAATGTCTTCGTGCTCTGGGGAGTAAAGGTAAAGGAGCGATTGACAGCTGGTTACTGTTGTTGGCAGCCCACTAGCTCTGGTCTGGCACAGCCCCTTGCCCTCAAGTTATTATGAGTGGGTAGGTGGGGCCTACTCCTTGGCATCCTTACCATTCACTCTTTGACCTGGGCAAAGGAGCAACACAAGCCACTGTGAGCAAGTTCTGCTTGCCCAGCTGATGCCTCACAGCTGCCTGGAGCAGGGAGAGTCATCTGAAGCCCTCACAGCTGCCTGATGCCCACCCTTTATGCTAGTGAGATTCGAATCTTCCCATTTTCTCCTTTTGGCTTGACCTGTGTGATGGTGTACATGCTAAATCCCCTGCTGATATCCATCAGGTCACTGATTAAAGAATGGTTGTCCGACTTGATAACAGGAGACAGAATGGACAAAGCTGTTCTGTTCACTTTTTTTGGCAAATGTATATAACTTTGTTAAAATAATGGATATCACACTCTGATCAATGTCAAGCAGTTTTTTTTTAAAGAGGAACTGAATTTTCAGTTAATAAATTCCATGTTTGTTTTGATACCGAGTGAAACTCTGAGTCAGGATGTCCAAGAGGGGGTTTCTAACAGTTTGTTTCTTTGCAGGGACAAATCTGGATCAACGACTTCAATTTAGGACGCTACTGGCCAGCGTTTGGCCCTCA
This sequence comes from Gekko gecko, assembly GCA_029375565.1. Taxonomy (NCBI): domain Eukaryota; kingdom Metazoa; phylum Chordata; class Lepidosauria; order Squamata; family Gekkonidae; genus Gekko; species Gekko gecko. Next base: position 33,904,316 of record JAPDNY010000011.1, read on the forward strand.
AGTGACGCTCTTCGTTCCAAGCAACATCCTTGTTTCATCCTCTCCAAACAACATTACGGTTCTGGAATTGGAGGGTTCACCTTGTGGCCCCCAGAAATGCTTGATAGAGTTTGTAGATAGGCCCAACATTAATTCAAGCCTTCACTATGAAAGCAATTTTCAGAAGCTGTTTAGTAGAGATTTTGTTTAGTAAAGATTTTGTTTAGCAGAGATTTAGGGGTAGACCTGAACTATGTGTGAATGGTCCCTTCTACCTTTCTCTCTTATTCTACAGAGCTTCTTATATTCCTTCACTCTCAAGTGTTTCTGTAAAAAGAAATAATGGGAATGGTGTAACTGTGAGAACTTTCTCAAACCAGAGGAAAAAATCAGATGCAGTACAAATAGCATTGGAGAGGGAGAGAACTGTGCGTTCTATAGTCAACAACAAATACTTCGTTTCCAAAAAAGTCCAATGATTTATGCAAACAAGTATCATTTATTAAATTGTTGGGCACACATTGAAATAATACTCCCCCGGTGACTTTGAATTGCTGCCCTCCTCCTCTTGCCTCTGTAGATTTTACCTGGACTGTTAAGATGTCTCCACAGTCAACAGAGTGATGAGAGTACATGATAACAGCATTTGAAATATATTAATAATAACAATAAGCTTAATGGAAGAGGCTAATGTCTAATTAAATAGTGTTCAGGAACTTTAGGTTCAGAAAATGCAGATCTGATATTTTAAATTTGTTGGGTTTTGTTATTTTAACTGCTCAGTATCTATATTTTGGTCTACAGATCCAGTAAGCAAACAAATTCACCAAGGGGAATTGTGCCCACTGAAAGTTGTCTCACCATCCATTCAGTTTGCACTAATTGTAGAATTCCTTGTTTCTAGAACATGCAAGTGACCTTTATCTGTCTAATATGCATTACAATTGAGAATGTCTTCTGATTCACAATACTGAGCTATGCTCTACAATGTCTTTTTGATGCTTAAACAAAAAGTTACTGCTGAGATTACACTGTATGCAACCAATTCAGTGGAAGATCCAATTCACAAGTCATGTGTTTACACCTTTTTTAAACTAAGGAAAGACTTGTAGTCTGCCCAGTGTCTCGACATAGTTGTAATGGAAGAGGTGGCCTTCAGCAATGTGTCCCCCAAAACTCAGGGCCACAGCAGAAGATGCAGGCTACCCACAGTGCCTTTGTGCATGTCCTCTGTTGTATCAAGACTGCCGTGTTAAGTGTGAGGTGGCTCTGAGTACAAACTTGAATGCAACCTTCAGTACAAGTCTCACACTGAAACCACTACACCACACTGAATCTTGCAATGTGTTTGCAGCTGAACATAAGGAAAGTGTAGTGTCTGAGGTGATATGAAATCTCAGCTTGTGGTGTTTGTTCTGAGTTGCTTTTTGCCCCCAACGTGCAAGTTAGCACATTGATTTAATCATGAGGGCATATATAGGTATGAAGCCATCCATATGGAGGCTTATTATGATAATATTTATGAATGTTTGCACTAGTCAGATGGGTCCTGATCTATGCTCCCTCTAAGCTGTGGAGTCTTGTGAGCAAAAATTCTACTTTGTGAGCTACTGGCATTAAAGTTGTGAGTGAGTGATTTGGCCGCTGCCTAAATTAGTTTGCTCTGGAGCCATTCTTCTGAGCTAACACAAGGAGCTTGAGCTTGGAGGCTAAAAAAATGTGAGCTCACACCAACTCAGCTTAGAGGGAACACTGGTCTTGATGGATTTAAACTAATATGATGTAGGAGATCATAAGCTTGAATAACATAACTGTGAAGAATTTGATCCAGTGCTAATCAGAATGTAACACAATTGGGTCTAAATCCAGGTAAACTACGAAGATCTAAAGAAAATGAGGTTTAGGAAAAGACGTTTCTAAGGAAGTTGCTGTGATGAAGAAGAGAAACAGTGAACAGTCTTGCTACAGAAGTTTAATAATTTGCATAGGACAATTTTGAACTCTCCCTAATTTTGCATATTGTTCTGTGCCAGATAACATGAAATTTCACGCTAATCAGTATTACAGGGCAGAGTGGCTGTTTCAGATATCATTGCAATCATGAAAATTGCCTTTCTTTGACTAACTAAATTAGTTTTAACAGTTAGCTACTTTGGAAAACCTGTATAAGAGAAGCCTTATAAGGGGCACAGAATCTCAATTGTTAAATTAAAAATATTTTCATGGCGTATCTAGTGTTTGACTTTCTCTCACTACAGTTTTAGTGGGTTTTAGGTGAGTGATTTTTTTCATAGCAGTAATTAATGCTGCACACACAAAAAAAGAAAACAATGGAAATGCAGACTGCAATCCTACTGACTCATGGGAATGTTCTATTCAACTCCATGGTACTTACTTCCAAGTAAACATACCTAGGATCAGCCTGCATAAAAGGAAGACGTGGGTTAGTCTACGTGTGACTGCTTGTGCTTTCTGTTGTTCTCCCTCATGGAGAGATTCTTGTTAACAAGCAAGGGAACCTTTACCTTTACCTTCTGTCAACTGCTATCCCCCTAGCTGTGGCAGTGTTGGCATTCATGGGCAGCTCCTGTGACTGGCAAGGAAGCAAAGTGCAGAAATTCTTCCCCCTCATTCCCTTGTCAGTACTTGCGATGGAAGGAAAACTGGATGTTGTTCACTCTCTTGTTAACAGCTTCATTTGCTGAGCAGTTGGGTAGGATTCTGCCTCCATATTTTCCTTGTCATTCCCTGTCAAAAGACTTAATAAAACCGAGAGTGGAAAATGTGTGGGAGAGGTAGGTTTACCAAGAGGCCTGGAGCAAAAGGCCCTTTCCCTTAAACTGGGTCTTGAATTTGCCAGTTCTAAGAACTGCTGCCACCCATTCAGAAGAATGTACCCCGCTCTGGACTTGCATACCACCCACATTTCATTTACCTGTTGTGTTCTTGCATTACATACATGGGTCCATGGTAGCCTCATACAAGCAAATGTACTAACTGGGCATTGATGGTGCTAGTTGAGCATTAAATAGACCCTTGTAGGATACAAATCTCTCCCAAATACTGTTCAGTCTGTGCTTACAAAATGTGAATTTACCCTATGTTGTACCGTTAGCCTGTTCTGAGAAGTGCAAAAAAGAAGAAAATGACCACTCAGATATAGACAGAACTCACTGACAGAATGCTGATAACTTTATTACTCATTAACATACAACTGTTAACAGATTATTCTGCTTGTTATTCTTCTCTTTCCTGTATGGGCTTGCCAAGCTATGTAGACTGAATAGCAGAATTGGATTTTTCTAAATACGGCTGCAATCCATCGAACACTTTTCTGAGAGTAAGTGCCACTGAATAAGAAGGGGCTTACTTTTGAGTAGACTTGCTTAAGTGCTCACTTGGTATATTATTTTTTTAAGGAGAATGTTCTCATTTTTCTCCTTGGGAAGCACTGCCTACTTCAGTGTGTTAGCTCCTCAATGTGGCTTTCAGGTTCAACAACTGTAGTCTAGATTGTGCTCAGTATGAAAGTGCAAGCCACAGAGAAAGTGCCCAGGCATTTTGATTAACATTTTATGAAATGTTCCCTTCTTAAGTAAGCTATCGCACTGTGTAGTAAATCCACATTGTAGTCTAAAGGCTGTTGTGATGACATATTTCTTCTACATCAGTGCATTGTTCCCAGGTCAAGTTTTTCAGCCAAGGCAACAGTGTAGCTCCAGTCTCAGGTAGTTCACTGGGGTAAGCAATGTTCACGAAGCAATATGCAAGGAGGTGAGCTATCAGTGTGGCTGTTTACCATTTTTAAAAGAGGGGGAGAAATAGGCAAAAGAACCACTGGTGCAAATGAAGAAGGTTGTATGCTGTGTTGGACATGGGAGTCCTTGACTCAGCTTGGAACTAGGCATTTGATTGTTTGGATTCAGATAGTTTGCGTTTGGGAGACACTTTTATGGTTGAGAGCTTTGAGGCACACCGACCATGTCTGATTTTTTTCATGAGATGGCTGCAGGGAAATTCAGTAACTGTTTCATGGGAATGATCCTCTGTCAGGGCCCACAAGTATTTTCTAGGGGTGGCCATAGGTTTTGTCAGTCACGTGGATGAAGATGTAAAGACAGTTTCAGTGGGATGCAGTGTTCCCTCTAGGCTGAGTTAGTGTGAGCTGGCTCACAGTTTTTTAGCCTCTGGCTCACACATTTTTGTCTTAGCTCAGGAAAGATGGCTCCAGAGCAAACTAATTTATGCAATAGTCAAATCGCTGCTCACAACTTTAATGCCAGTAGCTCACAAAGTAGAATTTTTGCTCACAGGACTCCACAGCTTAGAGGGAACATTGGTGGGATGGTGACTACAACCATCTTCATCTCGGTTTTTAAAAAACAGCATCCCAGTACCAATTAAGAGTATCTTTTTGCACTGTCTTTCCCTATTTTCTGGGTGCTTCAATAGAAGGAATGGTTATAATCATTACAATCCAGTTCAGCTGAATACCAGTGGACCTTTGTGATTACCATACAAGTTAGTGCATATTTTTATTTTTTGCTTAATATCTATTCTACTGATATCTAATTATCTCAGAGTAGTTTAAAATAACAATACTTAAAATAATGAAAATCAACTGTGCAGTATGCACAAAATAAAACATTCAGATTGCAAACCAATATTCCAGAGAGACTGAAACTTCCCAAATGGAAGGAATCTCCTGATCCCTCCCCAGTGTCTCATTTCCTGGTATACATAAACCAAACACCTTCCGTATTCCAATCATAAAAAAACACTAAAGTAGCCAAACGAGAAGCCTTCATGGAAAGTGTATGGCTGTTGCTGCTTCTCCTCTCAGTAAATGTCTTTCACTATCAACAGAAACCCTGCATGTTCTGTAGATGCCCAAATATTGAAAAGTGTCACCAGTAATAATATGGTACCAGTGGTGTTTTTCATCATTCATCATGTATGTGCTTGCAGAGAAATACAGCAGCAGAGTAACAGCTATGCCTTTAGCACAGTAACAAGATCACCTGTGACAATAAACCACTGACAATGATCAAAGGCATTGGGTGGGATGCTCTTGTTTACAGGTCTTCAGTTCATAAGATGGCACAATGATAGTGCCGGATGCTCATTTCCTTACCAACAGTTCTTTAGGTTTTTTAAAAACCACACAATACTTGCAACTATGAGGTCTCTGTGCATTGCCAATGAAGATACAGCTCTGAGTCCTATGGAATGGGGTGGATCCATCTTTTGATGTTGTTCATGATCCAACAGTTACCTGAAATGGAGCCTGTAGGCTAGTCATTTATACTTCTAGAAGCATTAAGATCACCATTGGTATCCAACTGGCATAATAACTACAGTTTTAAAAGAGAGGACAAGTATATGGGGAGAAGTTTGGGCTCCTGCATGCACTTGTGTGCCAAAACGTCTTTTGTATGTAATGATACTTTAGCTATGCACACACCTTATGCAAAGGAGCACCACCCAAATCTGGATGGGAGAGGTTTGACTAAGCTGACAGTTTTCAGATAAAGCATGGGAAAATAAAATAATTACAAAATATTCAGTTAACCTAGAGAAACCAAAGTTTAGAGTATATTTTGAGATTGCATAACTAATGGCACAAAAGCATGAATATGTTGTGCACTTTGTGCTCTGTTCTGTAGCACAAGGTAAGAAAGGATGGCATGGTCTTAATTAATTGGTTTCAAGGTGTCCTGCTTCTGAAAGATGAAAGATCTCAATATATAAAAGGACTTCAAAAAGACATTTTATGTGATACCTTAACATCTTAAGTACTTTGGTCGAGCACAACACTAACAACATAGGTTAGACTGACAGACCAGGAAGCTTACAGTTCTGCTTGGTTGCTATCATGAACAACTGATACAGTGAAATGATCTTTGTGATGTTCTCAAGTTGGCTCCTGCTTTTCCTTTCTTCTTGTCCCTGTCCAAAACTTCAGTGGAAGGCTGTGTTCAAGGGGCAGCTGCTGGCCTTCAGTAAAGGAAATGTACACTCATTTTGATGTGTGATGATGCCATGTGTTGATCTGGTTTTAAAAGAGGTCACTGGAGAATCTTCAGAGTGGCTCTTCATCACTGGTGGATTGAGTACGGGATGAGGCTGTCAACTCAGAGAGGAAAGTGTCCGCATGCCCACAAGGTTTGCAAAGTGTTCTATAAAGGGCATTATTCTTAAAGAGCAGCCGGATGTATTTCTTGAACTTTTGCCCCATAAAGAAGTAGATCACTGGATTGAGACAGCAGTGAAAAAATGATAGCGTCTGAGATGCTTGAAAGGCATAGTCTAGGATTGTGCTGATTCGGCATCCTTCAATAATGTTTGTATCATGCAAACACTGAAGGAAAAGTACAATGTTATAAGGGGTCCAGAAGAGCAAAAATACAATCATAACAACAAAGATCATCTTCACTGCCTTCTTCTTGTTTTCGTTCCTGCAGTGCCACAAGGCCTTGAGTATCCTTGTGTAACAGTAGAACATGACAGCGAATGGAACCAGAAGGCCCAAAATGTTGAATTCCAAAGGAGTAAAAAGCTTCCATGTCGTGTCATTCTTCGGGTAATTTGGCCTGCATATGATACGATTGTTTTCAGGAACAGATTCACTGAATACCAGCCCTGGGATGGAAGCTGCCATGGCCACCAGCCACACAATAAGGCTGGTGAGAATGCCGTAGCTAACAGTTCTGGCTTTCAAGGCAAACACCACGTGAACAACTGCAAGATACCGATCAATGCTCATGAGCATGATGAAAAATATCCCGCTGTAAAAACCAGTCAGATAGACCCATGAGAAGAATTTACATAGCCCGTTTCCAAACACCCACTCGTCGGCCACAAAGTAAGACCAGAAAGGAAGAGCAAAAACAAAGAACAAGTCTGAGATGGCAAGATTGAGCAGGTAGATATCTGTCATGCTTTTCAGCCTCTTGTATTTCAGCAGCACTAAGATGACGAGGATGTTCCCTGCCAAGCCAAGCAGGAACACTAATGAATAACATGTGGGAAGGAACCAGGATCCAAAATTGTTCACGTCATCTTTTTCACATATCCCTGGGTCATCGCTGGGATTATAGTCATAGGAGGAAAAGTACTGAATTGCTGCAGTGGGTGACATTTCATCCAAAGTGACCATTTTCTTTCCCCCCTAAACAGAGAAATAAATGTATCAAAATGACAAATTAATATTGCTCACTATTTCAAAACACAATAAAGTGAGAATGCCGAGCTGAGAAATGGAGCTGATTCCAGGGATTCTTGAATTCAACATTAGGAGGCGAGTTCTTACATTTTAATATAATACAATAACAGTAAAAATACATAGTCAATAGGGAACTGTCCTTTTTGTGTAACATTCATTCTGACTCCTGAAATGAAATGAGTCATTATCCCTTCAGAGCTGAACGGTTTTAGGGGCACAACATCCTCTTTTGGGGTGGTCATTGTGCAAATGGATCTCCTCCTGATCCTTAGCAAGAAGCAGAGCATATGAAATGGCAACCCTATGGAGATGGCTTCAAAATGCTCCATGTAGCTGGCGGTTTGTCATTTGAAGCTGGAAACCACCACAGGTTTAGTACTGGAAGTTTCTACTGGGAAAAGAAAAACATGGCAATGGTTCGCGAAATTGCCCTGGCCATTAAAGGACCTGAAAATAAGTTTCGGTAATTGATTTACTTTGCTGTCTCCAAAGCAGGAAACTGGCTACCTCGTGGTTCGGCATGACTCAAACATTTACATGCTCACACACTTAACAGATGCTAGCACTGTGGACTAAATAATAGAACCCTTCCTGGATTGTGGGTTTAATACCTACATTATAGGCCAAAAGATTTCACAGGCCAAATTTCCCCCATCGTTACTTCTCCTTGCTGGCACTCATTACAGTTCTGCCAGTTGTGCAGCTATGAAAAGCTCTGGAGCTCTGCAAGAAGTGTGCACAATCTCATTCATTCATTCAGCTTATATCCCACCCTAGCCCACATGCACCCTATCATGGGCATGTTCTTTTTATTCATTCATTTTATTTCATTTATACCCCACCTTTCTCCCCAATAGCAACAAGTGGTTTACATTGTTCTCCTCTCTTCCATTTTATCCTGACAACAACCCTGTAAGGTAGGTAAGGTCAAGAGTAGCCCAAGGTCACCCAGCAGGCTTCTGTGGCAGAGCAAGGGCCTGAAGCTGGGTCTCCCAGACCCTAGGCCAAGACTCTAGCTGCTCTGTCACACTAGCATCTCAGCTGCTTTGGAGATAATTCATGGGGAGAGCTTCACCTGATCAACTTTTTTTTTTTGGTGTAATGGTTAAGTGCGCGGACTCTAATCTGGGAGAACCAGGTTTGATTCCCCACTCCTCCACTTTGCACCTGCTGATGTGACCTTGGATCAGTCACAAGCTCTGGCACAGCTGTTCTTGAAAAAGAGCAGTTGCTGTCAGAGCTCTCTCAGCCCCACCTACCTCACAGGGTGCCTGTCGTGGGGAGGGGAAGGGAAAGGAGTTTGTAAGCCGCTCTGAGACTCCCTTGGGTAGTGAAGGGCGGGGTATAAATCCAATCTCTTCTTCTTCTTCTTTGCCAATTGTGCAGGGGTTGTTAAGTTCACAGGAACCCTACCAGGAGGAGGTGATAGTCTTTCACGTGAAGAATTCCCATGTCCCGAGAGGTGTTCTAGTCCAATAAAAGATACCCCAAAGATTCATTGCATCTCTCAGGTAACTTGCTGGTCAAATACTTACGGCAGGTAGCAAATGCCCCATGACATGAACAAGAATATGCTCCTGCAGCAGCAATTAATAAGAGCATGCTGTCAATATCACTACCTTGGCCAGAAATACGGTGGCTCTCAACATCCAGGAAAAATATATCCTCCTGCATTCTTAACAGGAATTTGGTAGGCAGAAATCAGTAGGTAAAAGCTTTTCACGGCAGGGACAGGAGCAATCTTAGCCACAGGACAATCGAGGCAGCTGCCCTGGTCTCTGCATTGTCGGGCATCCTGAAGGGCCTCTGGCCATCTGGCTGCCACATGGCTGCCGGCCACTCTGCAGTTTCTGGATTTATGGCAGGCAGCGGTGGCTTCAGGGCAGCAGCTGGGGCCAATCTGCTGGCCACCGCCCTGCAGCCACCCAGCCCTACAGCCTGCAATCTAGGAAGGCAAAACCAGCCCTGGAAAGGACTGCCGCCTGCCTGTAACCCCGCCCCCAGCAGAGGGATGAAAGAAGGGAGAACAGACTCCCATGGGGCTGGGTCGCTGGATCAGGTCAACGGGCTCCTTATGTCCAACCACTGATGGCAGTGGCTGTTTGCACCTGCCCACTCACAGGGGCAACTGTTCACACCCGTCTGCTCAAACTTGCAGAGGAGACCTTAACATGTACGAGTTGTGGGGAAAGCCTGCACATTGTGTAGGTCATGAGCACAGACCACCATGGATTGCTTTGACTCTCTGAAGATGTTGAAGAAAGCCATTCTTCAGGAGTTTCTCCATAACTGCTGGGAATTAAACCCTGTCATGGCAGTGGATGCGCTAGGCAACCGTTGGTATAGCCTGCCATGCTCAGCTTTTCTGAATACTTTTCTTATTGTCTCAGAAGGTACCCATGATGGTCTGCAGTAAAACAATTAGATTTAAGTCCAGTAGCACTTTAGAGCAACAAGATTTCCTGGGTAGGAGCTTTTGAGAGTTAAAGCTCCCTTTGTCAGATACCCACCCAGTAATCATGCAACTAGGGCTTCATAAGCAATGAGGCGTTGCTGTTTCCATCTAAAACTGCAAGAGGACTGTAAGCCAACAAGGTGTTATTAGCCATACCCTGCTTACCTGAAAGGAAGACTAGTCCCACCGCAAGCAGTACCATCAAGAAAAATAAGGGGTCATCTTCAATTGACATACACAATGTACGTAACCCTGTTTGAATTTTGCAGTTTTCTTTAAACATTCTCCCTTCCCCCCACTTTTAATCTGTACAAAATAAAGCCACAGCAAAAAAAAATATGCATTCAATCTCATTATATCAATGGTCCAAATGTGTAGACTTTACCTTGAGCGTGCTTTATTGGCTTCACCAGAAGCCGCGAGGAAACAGCTTGGTTGTGGGTGCTGGATCTCTGGCTTTCTGAGGAAGTGGTGCGTTCAGCGAATAAAGCCGAAAGGTAAGCCAGTGACGAAATACAGCAGTAAATATCCTTTCCAGCTCTGATGTGCATAGTTGCTTCTTGGTGAGCTGTTCTGACAATGATAAAATTGTCTTTCTGAAATGAGTGGCAATTGTCATCATAACCAGCATTGGGGCTCTGAGTTTGGGATCTGTATGTGCATATATGTATCTTATGGGAAGTGTAGGTGGTTCAGTGGAAAATGCTAAAAAAAAAAAATGCCACATAAGACTTGCTTTTGACTTTTGGTTCTTTTTCTGATAAATGAAGGAATTAAAATGACACTTGGATGTTTACTGATAGGACACAGCCGGTATATCTGAATTTTCTGATATTTTCTTCAGGGTTGCTTAGACTCTTAATAATTATTGCGAAATGTCTGCATTTACCAGATTTACTGCAACATGATATGCTGCTGCCCTTTGTTGTCTCCATTTCATATCAGCCAATGTGATATGACGGTGAGAGTGATGAACTAAGGACCTGGGGAACCCAGGTTTGACTCCCCACTCTGCGTTGAAAGTGTGCTGTGTGTCCTTGGGCCTAACTCTTGTCACAGGATTGTTGTAAGGGTAAAATGGGTGACAGGAGAACAATGAGAGCCATTTTGGATCCCCAGTGGGAAGAAAAGTAGGGTACAAATGAATAAGTCATTTCAGTACTGAATTTCCCACAATAACCCTTTGCATCACGGCCAGAGACACAGGACTGCCAGATTGGATAGTTACTAGGATCCAAACCATATGTGGCCTGCTAGCTGCCATCTGGTTCCCTTTTGGCTGGGGATCTTCCACGATAGAGGCAATTTGTCCAGGCGTTCAGTGATACTGAGTGAACCCAGAATCTTCTCTCCCTGTGGAAGAGATTCTAGGATGATTTTTTCCTTCAGTGTATATGCTTTATACCACCCTTTCTCCATGGCTCCTTGGCTGTGTTTCCATTGTGCCCCTCTTTCCACACACACCAGAGTTACTTTTTGACACCTTCCAAAAACTGGAGCTGGCTCTGTTTTTAATTTCTACAACTGTCGCTACTATGAACTATTTACGCTTGAGTTGACCTTGGCTAATATACAAGTTCTGTCAGTGGTGAATTCACCGGGCCATCACTTCATGCTGCAGTGCAGTGATGAACATTTATTTGCAAAACACATACCTGCAATTTTAGGCTTCTCTTGCTTGAGGCTCCTGTGGTACAGTGATGGCATTTGTGTTGAGTTTGGATGTGGGCATCTGTCACACACCCCTGGGCACCCTAACCCTGAGACAGAAGGCATAGAGCATCTCTGGTGATTGCCACAGAGACATGCAGCCATAGGACAGCTGCAAGTTTCCCATGGGAACTCAATTTAGAAGCACCCCACAGGCCTGGATCTGGTCAAGACTGCAAGGGGAAGGTGTTCTTTGCCATATGGTGGGACTACAAATGAACTGAATGTTCATGCTTGCAGCCCCTATAAATGCCCTGGAGGCATTTCTGGTGGGGAAAATGGTATGGAAGGAGCCCTTCTTCTCTCTTTCCCCAGATCCCAACCAGAATCAGTCCCTTGCAGCACTTTTAAATTGAGTTTCCGTGGGGAACTTGCAGACAGCATCCTCCTGTGAGTCCTTGTGGTGATTATGTGGTAGGTGCAATGATGAGTTTGGCTCTAAATCTGTATGTGCATGGGCCCCAAGGAAGGCAGCAGCACAATTCCAGAGCAGAGGGAAGAGCAGATAGAAGGAAGGACAAGTACTAGTTCCTTGTGAAGTAAAGGTCTCCTCTGTTGTAGAGGTATTGGGGGGACAGGGCGTCCTCAGGAGTATGCACAGGGACTGAAAGTGACTGGGGAAGGGGAATAAAAGGACCCAGGTGGGTACGGTGAGAGAGAAGAAATAGCTAAGTACCAGTAAGAAAAAGTTTGGAAGAACCAAGCCTTCCTGGGATCTGGAAAGTGGCATTCCTAGGCAAGATTGAAGCAAGTAGTTGCAAAGCAAGACTCTGGCAGTCTAGCTACTGCACTGTCCCACGGGAAGGGTGCAGCGGCCAGAGGCAGGACCGAAAAGACCCAGAGAAGAACTCTGGCTGAGCAGGGTGGCCAGGTCCCCCCTGGCCACTGGTGGGGGGGTCATAGGGTTACCCCATCCAGGTTGAGAAACTCCTGGAGATTTGGGGACGGAGCCAGGGGATGACAAGGACTTCAGTGGGGTGCAGAACTATACAGCCCACCCTCCAAAGCATCTTTTTTTCTTCAGGGGAACTGATCTCTCTAGCCTGGAAATGAGCTGTCATTCTGGGGGCTCCCACCTGGAGGCTGGCATCCCTAATTGGCTGTTGTAGATCAAGATGGGTAGCCATGTTAGCTTCCAGCAGTAAAAAAGAGCAAGAGTCCAGCAGCACCTGTATCTGAAGAAGTGACCAGAGTGACTCACGAAAGCTCCTCCCCTGCCACAAATGTTGTTAGTCTTTAAGGTGCTGCTGGACTCTGGCTCTTCTTGTCTATTGTAAGTGAGGTTCATGCTTAAGGGAGAACATCCATTATTTCCCTACTGTTGGCTAGTCTTTGGGGGAGCTGGCTGAAGATAGGATATCCCAGTGTGGATCTGGATCTGGGGGTCTGGCAACATCCCAAGTGGAATTCTCTGCTTGGTGATGAAGTTTAGCAAATAGACTTGGGCAAGCTGTTCTTCCTCAGTTTAATCTTCCTCACAAAATGGTCACCGTTAATCATATTCATAGGCCCGCCCTTCTTCCAGGGAGCTCGGGACAGCATAGGGAAGGGCATCCAATTCTCTCAACAATATTTTATACCTGGAAAAAATATTCCCCCCCACCCCTTCTTAACTTAGCATGTCTATTGCTTTTGGTACTGTTGTGTTGAATATAGTTGTGTATGGTGCCTGGGCACAGGTTGTATCTGATCTCTCTAGTCAATAGTGGCAGAGTGAATTCTCTCATCTCACAGAAATCTTTATTGTTTAGTGTACAGTTTTGTTGCACTTGATCGGCTAACAACAGGTGAGATGGCCTGCTTTGTGTTACAGGGTGTGGCACATAAAGAAAACATTGTGTAGTTGACTGGACTGTGTGCACTTAAATGGCTTTTGCGTTCCTTTTCTATGATTAGTTGCTTTCACTTCATCCCCTACCCCTGTGCTAGCTCTTTTGTGTCACTGCTTTCTGGTAATGGTTCCGTTCCTTTCTTCCTTCCATCTCTGTAAACTTGTTTTGTTCTTCTCCAGGGTTGGTTGCTTCTACTGTTTGGTCAATGCAATGCAAAATATGTTGCCTAGACCTCTAGAGTCTTCCGCTTAGCGGCAAAATTGTCACAATGCTTCCTTCAGTGCCAGAGTCTGTGAAGGCGGTGGCATCACTAAAACTGAGCAAATGTCAGGGGAGACTGCTACTGCCATGCCTACTTGCTAAGCAGTAGAGAGAGAACAACAGCCTTCTGTGAGAAGCATGTCTGAGAAGGGGATCTTCTAGGCCTTTCAGTCTGCCAAAGAGGGTTAGGGAAGGTGCTGAAGCTTGTTGGACTCTCATCTACTTACAGCCTGTCTGCCTTTCTCTGTTGTCCATCCTTGTCTAGCCTAACTGTGACTTGCTTGGAGTATAAGCAGGCTGGTGTTGAAGGAAATGTATTGTTTGCCTCCCTCAGACATTTCTGTATTTCCGCCCTATTCCAGTTCAAGCATGCCAGAAACTCTAGATTGTGTCAGAAATTGGGAGTTGGCTTTTAAAATAGGTGAGAATAACACTTTCTAAACAATCTAATTCTTCTACTTTACAAATGGCACCATTTTGCCTTTTGGAGACCTCTTAAAAAAACACATTTCTCCCCCTTTGGGCCTCTTGACCAAGGGTTCAAGCTAAATCAGTTTTACTTGAAACAAGGCACTGATGTCATTAGCCTTTTCATAGTCTTGTGAGATGCATCTTGAGCATGTAGACCTATTTCTTTACAGTTGCTTGGTGAGATAAAAAGTCTTCTCATATGGTCTACACAAAGATGTGTGTGAACTCTTCTAAGAAATGATATTCATTACAACTATTGTGTGCTGAGAATTTAGGGTTGTAAAATAGGTTGAGAAATTCCTGGAAGCCTGTGCACAGAGCTTGGGGAGAGATAGAAGATTTTCCTAAATCTGGATTGTAATAAAATTGCTACATTTTCCAAAGTCTTCTGGTCAGTCTGGCACCCTATTATATGGCCCTTAGTTATTCCTAGTTTGTCTTTTTTTATAAGGACTCAGCCAACTAGAAATTGTTTTATTGTAGAAAATATCTTGACTCTCAGCAGTCTGTTAGTGATGTGCTGTCCTTACCTCGAAAAGTGGTGACTTCTTTTAGTCTCAGGCCTTCATCAAAGTGGGTTTCTATACTTTGGCCTGGGTTGAGGCATAAAAAACGGGGAGTTCTGCCCCATTAGAACAGTGATTTTTTGGGGGGCAGGAACGCACAGGAACAGAGTTCCGTCTGGCTCCTGAGTTGGCCACACCCAGCAGGAACTCATTAGCATAATAGGTCACACCCAACAGCAGAAACTCATGAGGATTGGCTACATTACGGATGTGTGGCCTAACATGCAAAGGAGTTCCTGCTACAAAAAGAGCCCTGGTTTGGACAACAAACAAGGTAAACAGAATAAGAAGCAAAAGGTGGGTGTGACTGGATGGCCACACTTCTGTTAACACAGGGTGTGGCCTAATATGCTAATGAGCCGGGCTGTCAGGAGTGTGGCCTAATATGCTAATGAGTTTCTACCATTGGGTGTGGTCTATTACGCTACTGAGTTCCTGCTGGGCTTTTTCTACAAAAGAAGCCCTGGTGATAGCTGTTACATTCTCCAGATTACAGAAATGTCTGCCACTGAACTCACACCAAGTACGTTCCATTGAAACCCATGTCAACTTGAGCAAGCCACATATGCTCTTCTAAAACAAAAACTCCTAGCTCTGCATCAGAGCCACCAGTGTTGGTGGTGGAAAGTGCCATCAAGTCACAGCCGATTTGTGGTGGCCCCGTGGAGTTTTTCAAGGCAAGAGACCTTCAGAGGTGGTTTGCCATTGCCTGCCTCCGCATCATGACCCTCGTATTCCTTGGAGGTCTCCCATCCAAATACTATCCAGGGCCAGACCTGCTTGGCTTCCAAGATCTTGCAAGATCCAGCTAGCCTAGCCTTTTTATTACACTGCTTGGTTGGAATAAGGTTGTTCAGTAAAGAGGCCTGAAACCATATACAACACACAGCACCTCCTGGATTTACAAAGCTATAACATTTCCATTAACAAGGTAGGAGCGCAGAGAGCAGTTAACAGACAAGATTTGTTTCCTGAGATGAATCTTTGGCTTTCCCCAACCTTAGGAGTTATTTTTATTTATTTTATCTAAAATTTCTGTCCCATCTTTCTGCCCTTACAAGGGGAACCTAGACAGCTTACAATTTAAAACATACATAATAAAATCATGTTGTAAAACCATTAAAATCAACCCTTCTATCTGGAAATTTCAGTGTTAGCCTGCTACCCCTGAAAACCAGACTCTGAGACAGCACAGTCTGTTCTCTTGAATGTTCACCCAAGTTAGCCTGCTTTGTCTCAAAAGCCAGGCTCTGAGTTATAGAGAGTCTTCCTGCCTACTCCTCTGAAGGCCCAGACCATATTTGATAAGATTCACTGTTTTAACCTGCGTTTTCTCAAACCAGGCTCTGAGACAGGATCCCTCCAGTCCCATTCTTTGCGGGCTGAAAACATATCTGACAAGAGCTGACAGTGTTAACAGATTCATCCATGGCTATTACCCACTCTGCACACACACCAAAGAAGTATACAAGGAATTGGTGACTGACAGAAAGGGGCAGGATTTTTGCCGATGCATCACAGTCAGTCATAAAGGAAACTAGGCAAATGGGTGTGGTGCCAAAATTTGAGGAGTGCTCGTCTGATCTTTGCAAAGGTGTGGGAAAGAGATGTGCTAGCTATGCTTTGGAGAAAGTGTACAGTGGCATTTTAGCAGCTCATTAGCTATACGATACCCACTGCAAATAGTCTTCCACTTTCCACCAGAGGAGGAATTAATGACATGACCAACCTTTATAGATGATTGGTATGTGTTTCTAATATATGTTAGTAAGGATGGTTTAAAAATCTGGGGATAGTATTTAGTCAATATTAATTTAGATTTGTTTAATTAGGTATTTATACCCTGCTTTTCTTCCCAATGGGAACCCAAAGCAGCTTACAACATCATTCTCCCTTCTGCCATTTTATTCTTGCAAGAATAAGCCTGGGAGATAGATGGACTGAGCAACAGTGACCAGCCCAGGGTTATCTAGTGAGCTTCTATGGTGGAGTGACAATAGGGCTGCCAGGTCTCTTCATCATGCTGGTGGGGGGAGTTGGTGGACGGGGACATCGCACGATGCACTGACATCACCCTGAAGTGCTGTCAGCACATTGGTGACGTTGGGGGCAATGCCCTGCCTTTTGGGCAAAACGCTACAGTAAAAACTGCCTGAAACCATAGAGTTTTGCCCAAAAAGTAGAGCGTCACCCCTTACGTCACCAATGCGTTGACATCATTTCAGGATGACATCAGCACACACACAAAAGTGACATCAGCATGTCGTGCACAGCGTCAGGGTGGAGGGGGGGATTTCCTCCCACCAGCCAGGTGTCCAGCAGCAGGCAGGAGCTGGCCATGGCTGGGTAGGGCGGGGTATAAATGTAATAATAAATAAAAGTGTGGGATCCCTGCCCCCATCTGGGGAATGGTCTCCCTAAGTGACATTCAGACCTATGTCTCCCAGATACTAGTCTGTCATTCAAACTGCTACACCATGCTGGCTCTCAAATTTCCTCTGTTGTGCCTAAATCTCTTTCCAGCCAAGAGTCCTACCCCACCCCCCCAGCTTTTATGAGGCCATCAGTAGGAAGGCCAGAACTTAGCAGCAAGACTGTTCTCCATTGTGTTCATCCAGCTCAGCTGAGAATTGCCTTTGCAAGGAATGTTTCGAATTGAACTGCATTAAAATTCATCAGAACTTTTCTTCAGGCCTGAGGTAAAACAAAAGACAAGAATGAAGCTATTGGTGGGTGTGAGGGAAAACCTCTACTTAGTTCTACACTTTGAACTGAGGCATGACATGAGTTAGATTAACCCTAGCACCACTTCTGAAGTTGGTAGAAAACAGAAGAGGGACTTTCCCCACAACGTGCTACTGAGAAACACTTCGACCAAAACTTTAATTGTAATTTCATGGAAAAGTGCTTGGAAATCCCACCCAAGTGGTAGGAATCAATACAGATCAGTGGTTTGGTTCACCCAGAGGACAAAAAGAAGCAGGACAATTCATAAAAGGAAAAGTGGGTTTTGAGGGGTGGGGAGGGATGGAGTGCTGATACCTTCCCTACAGCTCTTGCTTATTGACAGTAGGGGTGGGGTTGTATTGATAATACTGGTGGTCTGAATGGAACTCACAAACGAGAATAGTTTTAATTCTACAGGGAGAGTGCTGTAATGGGGAAACACCTCTGTAATATTTAAATTGCTTGAAATGAATCACTTTGTTCTTTTTCTTGCCCATCTTTTCCAGGAAGAACTCTCTGACCTTTAGAACTGCTGTGAGGAACAAGCTGATTCTCTGTTAGGCAGGCTGCTGGTTAATACTCTAGAGAGTCACTGGCCTGCGTTATATGATGAAGGGAGTTTTGACTCTCAAAAGCTCATACCCAGAAAATTGTATTAGTCTTTAAGGGGCTACTGGACTAGAATCTAGCTGGTTTGGGTTGATATTTCATCAACAAGTGCTGCAGGAATTCCAAAAACTGAGCCTGCTGCAGCTTGTTTTAAGAAGTGGAGAAATTATAGGGAGGGGACTGCTGGGGGGGGCCTTCCCTTTCCCATATATATTTTTAAAGTAAAGTTTCAGTTAAATGAAGGAGAGGAATCTATTAGTTTGTCTACAGACCAAGAAAATGTTCAAATAATTGTATCAATTGCCCAAGATTACTAATATTTAGCCAGTTTAAATACATTGTAGTGGGTTTTAGTTACCACCTATAAATCTTTGTGGGATTGGGACTGTAGATTCTGATAGAAATCCAGGCTGAAGCAAATACTGAGGAGTCCATAAGCCTGTGTACAATAGATTTCCATACACACACACACACACACACACTTTAATTACAATAGATTTCATATGAGGTGTGTGTGTGTGGATATAGCAGAGGCTATGAGGGTGGGGTTTCCCTGAATGAAGAAGAGTTGGTTTTTATACCCCATTTTCACTACCCAAAGGAGTCTCAGAGTAGTTTACAATCGCTTTCCCTTCCTCTCCCCACAACAGGCACCTTGTGAGATCGGTGGGGCTGAGAGAGTTCGGAGGGAACTGTGACTGGACCAAGGTCACTCAGCTGGCTTCATGTGGAGGAGTGGGGAATCAAACCCGGTTCTCAAGATTAGAGCCTGCCTCTCTTAACCACTGCACCACACTGATTCTCCTCCAGTCTCTGTTCTGTGAATCCTCCTGCCTCCTCTGCCTTCAGTTTCCACATCTGCTCTATTTGTATTCATGCTCTTCTCAAATTTACTTCTTGGAGTTATGTTACATGCCCCACTTCTTTCTGCAGCTAGTAGACCTGTTGTGGCAAAGTAATCTTAATGAAGGCAAATGGAGCCAAGCTATGAACTCCGGGGGTTCTGTTACTCTTTAAGGAGAAGCTACTGCCCCCAACTTTACAGGTGGCAGCTGGAGCCAGTCTCTCTCCAACCCTCCTGCCGACCTCTCCTTTCTCTCATTGTTTTAGTACACTTCAGTGCTGCCTTTAGAAGTGGCTTCGGGTAGGGGTGAAGGAGACTGAAGAGAGAAAGAAGGAGACTGAAGAGAGAAAGAGGGGCAGAGAAAGGGGAAGGAGCAAGGTAACGAAGGAGTGTGAATGGGGGAACTTGGAAAGGGATGTGGATTGAGTATATGAAAGTAGCCAAGTAGTGGAGAAAGGAAACAGGTAGCAGGAAACTGATTGGTGAGTGCTGTGGTGACTCTTTGGAGGCCATTGAAATAATTGTCTGCCTCAGGGCTTTGTTTTCTGCAGGACCACACCGGAACAGAGTTCCAGAACCTCTTTGGAAAAATTCTTTTTAAATTGTTTAAAAGTTCATGAGTTTTCAGTATACATTTCCCTCTCGAGAGTTCCAGCACTTCTTTTTTATATTAAAAAAAGCACCTGGTCTGCCTCACAGGAATCTCTGTCTGTCTTGTTTTCAGTGAGATACTCAGTAACCCATCAGTGTGTGGAGAATAGCTGAGAATTTCTAGTTGCTGGAGCTGACTAGGGTGCAGCCTGTGGGGTTTCTCAATAGGCTTGTTGGGAATATTGTGCCTCAAAGAACGGCCCTTTTGCCTTGCTTTGCTTTTATGTTTGTGAATCTAGTAACAAGTATAAAGAATCTTCCTCTAGTACTATACTTTCTCACAAGGCTTACAGGGGGACCCATGAGTTCCAATTAAAGCAGGAGATTCATATAAGTAATCAACAGTTCAAAGGGAGTGACTCATGAAAACTTAATTCATGCTGGAATACATGTTGTTAGCTTTAAGGTGCCACTGGACTTTTGTTTTATTTTGGTACAATGAACTCAAACAAGGCTACCCCTCTGGAATCCTTCCTTTGACTGGGTGTGGTTTGCTGCCACCCTGTGGTATACGCTGAGATGCTTTCCAAATAGAATTACTGCAGGCTGTTACTGTGCAGTCTTGGGTCAAATCTGCATTTGTGTTTCCTGGCGGTTTCCCAACGTTCTGGCCTCATCTTCAAAAAAACTGTCCACATTTCCTTTCGCAGTGACACTTCAATTGTATCGACAGATTTTTCTCTGTCTGCGTTGTTTTATGGCCCTCTGGTGGCGACTCCATTGTCACAGCTGCCCCTCACCGCGTTAAACGAATCCAGTTCTATGCTGCTTCAAGTCCTCCATTCTGGTGTTATTGCACTATAGACCATGTGCAGACATTTTTGAGCTGTTGCTCCATGTGGAAACTTGGCACTTAACCCTGGGAGGCGCAGTGACAGAGGCAGAGGGCATCTTATATAGCACCATGCAAGTGCATGATTGATGACTGTTTAGCTGCTCCCACTGATGTCACTGCTCTGTGATGGGACGGAGACAGCTGATCAGTCAGTAAGTGCACAATTGGACAATGCTGTCTTGGGCCCCTCCTGTCTCTACTGCCCTCTCCATATGCTTTCCCAAAGCAGAACTTCCTCCACCACCCTTAAGCGCCCTGCAGAGGTAGGTGGTGGTTCCGTCTGGGGGACTTCTTCACCAGCCATAACTGCTGCAACCAGGGATAGTTTTGTCCCAGACATGTTCTAAGTTTGTTAAGTCTGCAAACAACCTCTTCCCTTCCATTTTGACTTACGAATTGCCGACAGTGGCCGTCAGCACTCCCTCCCTCCTCTGCTTTTTTTGTTTTGCTTAATATTCAGCCTGAAGAAAAGTTCTGTTGAACTCAAAAATTTGTTTGCTGATTTGTGATGTTTCTGTTGGCCTTAATATAAGTTGTGATCAGGGATAGCTCCAGGTTTTTGTGGGCCCTGGTGACAGACTATAACTGGTCCCTAGTGGTACAGCCCCATTCTCCTCTAAACACACCTTCTTCCCTTTGACCCTGTCATTTTTTTTTAACCACTCCTTTTCCCATTTCAATTTGCTTACTTTGGTGAAGAGAAATTGTTGGAATATTTAGCAGAGTATGAAGGCAGCCTATAAAATTTTGCTTTCTTGGTTACTTTTTATTACTTTGCATAAAGCCAGAGAGAAGAAAATATGCCTTCCATGGTTTTATTTGGAGTTAGGGTTGCCAGGTCCTACCTGGCAGCCAGCGGGACAATCCTTGGTTCTTTCAGAAAGTGCACTTGGTGTGATGACATCACCCAGAAGTGATGTCATCATGTCAACAATGTCAGGGGATGATGCTCTAGTTTTGGGGCAAAACTCTATGGTTTGTAGCTGATTTTACCATATTTTGCCCCAAACCTAGAGCGTCACTGCGTGATATTGGTGACGTGATGATGTCACTTCCAGGTGATATCATCGTGTCACCTTTCAGAGCAGTTGGTGGGATTTCCCCCCACTGGCCAGCTGGCCAGTGGAAGGGGAGCACCTCGCAAAAGCAAGGATTCCCCTGCCCCTGGCCGGGGTCAGGCAACCCTATTTGAAGTGCTAATAATTAATAAAACTGGCATGTGGCTTTTGCCTGGCCAGAGCCATCTGCAGCAGTCCTCAGCACAAGATTCCAGTTGTGGGAGAGCTAGACATAAAGAATACCTAGGGATGCCAGCCCCCTGGAATTATAGCTCATCTTCAGACTACAGAGAAAATGGATGCTTTGGAGGGTGGGCTCTATGGTATTATATACCCCACTAAAGTCTTTGTCCTCTCCAGGCTCCTCCTCCAAATCTCCAGGAGTTTCCCAAACTGGAGATGCCAACCCCACCCCACTCCCAGTGGCCATGGGGGACTTGGTTTTTTTTTTTTTTGTAGAATCCATTGCACTGTTTTGGCACTATTATAATGGCATTGGCCACAAGTAATAGATACTAACAACCCATTTTTTCTGCAACCTTGCTTGCAAAACTAGGGCTGCTGATAGTGTGGGTTCCCCCAACAAAAATGCCATCTGGGCCCTCACATGACCCTGATCCAAAACAAAACAAAACAAATCACTTGGCTTTCAGTTACTGTGATCCAAGTAAGAACTGTTCATTAGGTAGGAAACAAGGAACAGGATTATAAAAGAATAGGCTTTACTTAATATCATTCAGTAGTTTATAAACTGCTATATTTATATAGCTTATATATCTATTCCTACTTGTGTAAAAGAAGCAGGGACTACTTTTCTCAAAATTTTTCAGCCAAACTGTCCCCCCCCAAAATGCACTGCTCTTAAATTTATTAAAGATTCTGAAAACTCCCATTCTCTTTGTATCAGCCCCAATTATTTTCTATGTCATCTACACAGTTTGCACAACCTATGCACCTCTCAATATTTCTTTGGCCTTGCATCTAATCTTGTAATTTTATATTTACACACCCACATATATACGTTCACCAATACAGGACAGCCTTCTTGTTCTAACTCCTAAGGCTTCATATGTGCTTTAACTTGTCTAAAACAAGATGTATCTTAATACCACAAATACAAATTATAGTCTTATATTTAAGCTAGAGTATTGTTTGCTTTGGTATAAACTGAAACTAAGGCATCTACTATTCCACATATATAACCTCTAATACAAATCACAATGCATGTAAAGTGCACATGTGAGAAGTAACTCCCCAGTCAGGGTAGGGAGGATGAGTAACAATGAGGCTAGAAAGGGGTGGTGTTGGGGACGATGACAAAGAACAATTAGATGGTGGGAGGAGAGACAAATGAAGGTTGGTTGATGGGCTTAGCAGCATCTTGTAATAGGCAAATGTTTGCTTCATCCTTGTTGTTAAAAGTTTGCAGCCATGGAGAGCCTTCTGAAACAAAAATCGCTGCTAAAAATTGGCAGCAAATTGCACCAAACTAGGAAGTCTGAACATCTGTTTGCCCTGTTTTGCCTGCGCCCCTACTAGCTGCAGCACAGAACTCCACTAAAAGTAAAATAAACTCAGGTGCATAATCTGAATGTAGGGGATTCCATATTCATTGAACCCTCAAGCTGACTTGGGCCCTGGGAATTTTGTACCCCGGTCATCCCTGTTAGTGGCCCTGTGCAAAACTATTTCCAATTGTGTCTGGGATGTGCAGAAATTTTTAAAAAGTCCTTCTTGATCTGCTATTAATAAAGGTGTGTGTGATTAGATCGGGCAACTTGTCCCTTGGCTCTTTGGTTAGAGCTTCACAGATGCTTACTTTCTCATCCATCAGCACAAAGTAATAAAGTTGACATTCTCTGGTTTAGTGCAGTATGAAGTTTTCAAGTTCTGAGAAAAGAAAAATAATTATTTCACATCAGGAGTGGGCCTTGGCATCTGTCCCACTTCAGCCAGTGCTGATGCCAATACGGGGTGTGGTGCTACTATTGCTTCCTGGTTTGTTACTTCTTTCTGCTTAGCAGTGAACCCCAGTATGCCAAATTTGCTGTTTTGTGTGACATCCACTAGGTGGCTGGCTGGCTTGCTCACATGTGTAGAAGGATTTGCTCCTTTTTTTCTTCCCTCCCTCAAACCATTACAGAAATGCAAAAATTCATGTTTTAATAATATAAAACACAGAATAAATGTTTTTGAGATCCTAATGTGATTTGCCGGTGTTGTGCCACATATGAAAACCATCTTAAAAAGACAAGTTTTTCATTTGTTCCTTCTAAAACTCTGAAGTGTGAGACCCCCCCTTTTCAAGGCTGGCACATTTCCAAATATTGCACAAGCATGAATTACAATAATAATTTTGATGTGGGTTTTAAGTTAATTCAACTAGTTCAGCTCTAGACAGACAAGACACTGCGAGTAATTTTTTTTCTTTTACAGTCATGTCTCACTAGATGGCAGAATGCATTAATATTTGCTTGATGACTATATGCCACGTTGATGCTTATGAAAAGGGCAGTAAATCTTGTAAATAAAATCATATCTATTTTCATCATTAGGGAACTAGAAGTGAGAGCTGTGAGGACTGGTGCAGGGGGGGGATCTAATTTTCCCACTCCCATTTCGCCCTCTGTCTTTTCTATTTGCCTCCCCCTGGCAGTCTACAGCCCCCTCTCCTTTCCATCTCTTCCACCCACCTACCTCTTTGTGTTTCCCCCCAGCATCCTCTGCCTCCCCTCCCTCACCCACCTTTTCACCCAACCAGCACAGGTGACCCGAAGATCTCCCATAAATACAAGAGAAATCCAGACTACAGAGATCAATACCCATGGAGGAAATGACTGCTCTGGAGGGTGGCCTCTATGGTGTTATACCCTGTCCTCCCTAGGCTCCACCCACAAATCTCCAGGAATTTCCCAAAATGGATCTGTACCCCGTGGCACACCACCCAAGTAATAGTTGCACTGCAGCTGTATTTATCTTAGGAGCCGCTGAGTTTGTGATGAGTTTGGATGAGTTTGTAATTAGTATTAAATGTTGCTGGATTATATTGATTGGACCACATTGATGATACAACATGAAATCTTTCTGCTGTGGGAGGGAGGAAGGAAACCTAAATCACTGCTTGATCAGAACTATCTTATGTAAATTTAAAATTAAACATTGTATCTGAATTACAGTAAAGATGGCCAGCATGTCTGTTTTTGAAGCACGTGTGCAAGGGAATGAGGAGATCGATGGATGACCAAAGGAAAAGGAGAAATAATATTGAAGACCTGGATGTAAATAAAGGCAAATAGGTTTGTAACACATTTACTCTACCTGCTTGATGTCTCCTGCTTCCACACTGCAGTTTTCAGGGACAGATACTAGAAAATATGGACAGCAGAAACATAGAAAACCAAGGCCTTGTTCTGTTATTATGATTTTGGCTATCTAACTGTGTATAACAGGCAATAGGGCTATGTGTTACCATTTTGTGTAACTGGGGCAACATGTGCCTTCAATATGCACAATTAGAAACCCAGATTTTTGAGGGCTTGTGTTCGCATGTGCTGAAGCTGGAAAATACACTTTTTGCCATCATCACACAAAATAGCAACTCTGTGTATTGGGAACATCATCTGTAGCACATTTTCTCATTGCATGAGGTTGGAACATCAACACTGTAATGACAAAACAGAGCTACTGTAATGGGAATGGTGCTATATTGCCAGTCAAAGTGTTAATCATCTCTAGGATTTGGTAAAGCAGCTAAACACATTTCGTCAATGAACAAATCCCATCTATTCAGATAGAGGATGGGGAACCATTTTGAGAACAGAAACTTAGTAAGCAAAGGATACCAAAGTTTGAGGTTCACAAGGGTCTTTAAAGAAGCAGCCTGGTAAACCTTCAAGGGCTATATGATATTTGCTGGGGTGGGTGGGTGGGGTGATGCTGCCTTTTGAAGGATTTCATGGTCACCTGCTGCTCCATGCTTATTAGCTTACGTGTAAATAAGCAAATATTAGAAACATTACATTATAAGTTTCCTGCACTTTATAATCACAAGGAAACCTTTCATAGCAGCTGCTCCTGGAACTTCCTATTTATTATTTGGGGAAGTAAGGAACCGCAAGACAGTAATTTGCTGAGACAGCAATGCTTCTTGCTTTATTTTCTGGAAACATCAGTAGACTTGAGAAAAGAAGTGTGTGGGGGGGAATCAGACTGCTGATGAAAACGTTTTTCAGAACCCTTTCTACAAACGTGGGTCTCTGAAACCTCAGAGCTAGTGGTTGTGTTTATAAATAACCATGAGCTGATGGCACTGAATATTATTGTGTTCATTAAAGCAGTATCAAGATCTGCATCTTAATTTTAACCTTAATTGGCCATTTTCACCCTTTAAAAAGAATGCAGTAGTTGATTAAAACCTAATGGTGTGGGGCAGCTTGCTGCTGCATGCCCACCCCCCAGCCCTCTAAAGGGCTTTTTCATATTTCCCTGTTGAGCTGTTCTTTAGCATGACAGCATTATTTAGCACAAAAAGGGAAAGGAAGGGGGGAGGTCACAGGTATCTCGGTGTGATGATTGCCACTATGTCTGTGCTTCTGCACAAGCGTGAGAAGGAAAAGGGGGTGGGCAGCAGTGAGCCACATGGGAATGTGTGTGGACATTATTCTGGCCTGCTGTCATCCTTTTTGCAGCTGCCGTCTTTACACAATGGCTACTGGGGAATAGATGTTGCCTCCTACTACTGGTATTCAGAAGTTTACTGCCTATGGATGTGGAACTTCCCTTGAGTCACCATGGCTAGTAGGTCCATGAATGGTTGTCTTCCATCTGAAAACGTGTTTGTGCATGGCTTTAGAAAGATGAACTACTTAACCCTACACATACATGCACGCAACATAGAAATATGTGCTAATGTAAACACTGTTGAGTGTAGTGCCAGATTATTGTACCCCCCTCTCCAGTTCACAAGTGCAGCAATGGTGGCCAGCAGGAGGAGGGCTCCTACCAAAGCAGGAGACTTGGCAGTCCTATCTTGTCCCCCTTTAAGAACATCTTTTCAAATAATCAAACATCCCATATCCTTTATGTATGGTCCAGAACAATGTTCATTATAGGGATTAGCTGTTTAGTGCTGTTTAATCTGTGTCATCTGGATTCCTGCTATTAAATTATTTGTGTGAGTCTTATGCAGAACAACCCCTGAAATTAATTGTGTCTTTTCCATTGTGACAAAATGGTTCTACCTGTAAAGAGGTTTGTGTGCTGGTAAAAATGGAGAGGGAGAAGAAAGGTCCGCACTTTGAAAATGCAGAGGGAGCAGCTAGCAGGGCATGCCAGAGCTAGTAGAGTTGCCAGCTCTGGGTTGGGAAGTTCCTGGAGATTTGGGGATGGAGACTGGGGAGGGTGGAGTTTGTGGAGGAGAGAGACTTCAGCAGGGGATAATGCCATAAATTCCACCCTCCAGAGCAGTCATGTTCTCCAGGCGAATGATCTCTGTAGTCTGAAGGTCAGTTGTAATTCCAGGAGACCTCCAGACTCCACCTAGAGTTTTGTAAGCTAAGAACCAGTCCCGAATGTTAAGCAAAATGTCTGCCTTGCCGCCACTATTTGGTATGTATGCTTGGGGACTGCCTATCCCTGGCAAAACTCCTAGTTCTGGCTCAAAGAGTGAAGAACGTGGAAGAGAAAGGAGGTGGCACCTACTTCTGGCCTGTTTATGCAATTTCCTTTTTACATTTTGGATTTTATTGCTGGTGTTTTATTATTTGCTCTATGATTCAGTATTTTCTGATGATTTCCAGCAATTTAATTTTAGTTGTACTGCTGGTTGCTGTTTCATATATTAATCTGGTAAACAGTAAAGCAGGATATACATTTTCTAAAACAAACACATTACAAAATGCTAGGAATTGGTGAGCAGGGAGTTACTATAGCTCTGTGCTGTAGTAACTCTTGCTTCTCTTTCCTCCCTACATTTGTGCTGTTGAAAGCCCTCTATACAGTTAGAGATTCTAGCACAACATCCACCCTTCCTCCCACTTCTCAGTAAGAATAAAACTGGAGTGCAAGTACCAAGCTGCTTTAAACAAGATTACTTTTATTAGCTACTAGGAATAAGGCCCGTTGTGGAAATAAATACAACAGGTTCTAGAAAGAGGCTCTGGGAGAGTGCCCTGGCTTTGGGCACTCAGTGACAATTTGCTGTGGCAATCTCAGCAGGGTACAATGACAGAGTCCACCATTTTCTCCAGAGGAACTGATCTTTGCTACCTGAAGAGCAGTAGTAATTTTGAGTGATCTCCAGCCCACCCCCAAGATTGGTAACAGTGGTTCCCCAGGAGGGAGTGGCTGGTTTGGAGGGCATTGTACCTGTCTGAGGTCCCACCCCTCCTCAACACTCACCCTCTCCAGGTTCAACCCCTCAGATCTCCAGGAATTTCCCAACCTGGAGTTGATAACCCTATCTCCCTCCCAGCCAACCATCAACCTAACTTTAGTTTTCCATCTCCTCCTCACTCCCTCCTAGAGAGCAGTTGTAATTTTGAGTGATCTCCAGCCCCCACCTGGAGATTGGCAACAATGGTTCCCCATCAGGGAATGGCTGGATTGGAGGGTGGAGTCTATGGCATCATATCTGTCTGAGGTGCCACCCCTCTTCAAACCTCACCCTCTCCAGGCTCCATCCCTCAAATCTCCAGAAATTGCCCACCTGGAGTTGGCAATCTGATCAGGACTGGGCCCAATGAGTTTTCTCCCAAAGGCCAACATAGGTGTGAAAAGGGCCTTTTACTGACAGAGGAGAAAGTACAGGTGCCAACTCTGATTAGGGAAATACCTGGAGATTTGGGGGGGGTGGATCCTGTGGAGGGCAGCACTTGGGGTGTGTGTGGAAGGACTCAGCAGGGTATAATGCCATAGCGTCTACCCTCCAAAGCAACCATTTTCTCCTAGGGAACTGATCTCTGTCATCTGGAGGTCAATTGTAACAGTGGGAGATCTCCAGGTCCTACCTGGAGATTGGCAACTCTAGGGGAAAGTCAGCCGCACAGCGGGGAGTTGAAGAAAATGGTTTGATGGTCGCTGGCCCATCTCATTAGCCAGCCAGCCATGCCGAAGCTAAGCAGGAGAAAGCGCCTTTTTCCATTTATTCTTACAGGAAAGTGGCCATTGGGGAGGGGGTTATGGGTGGGGGAGGGGGCTATGCTGAAAGTCCTTTGTTTTTTTACTCACAGAACCAAGCTTGGTTGCCTACCAACAGCCACTGAGGGGACAGTCCTTCACAGGAGTCAAGAGAACTGTCTTCCTCAGGAGAGAGAGCTGTCTGCCAGTAAATCTGACATGCAAATCTGTCTGAAGGGGGAGTGGGTGGGGAAGAGGAGCAGACCCAGCACCCGGCCAATGGCACGCGAGTACTCTTGAGTGGTGGCTGATGGGCCAATGGCTGAGGGAGGGCATTTTACACCCAATGGGAGCACATGGAATCTTACCAAAAGATTATTATTATAAGGAGAGATTGTTAGCAATCAGCATTCAGCACTGTACAAATAGGTAATGCAGCAATGCATAAAATTTTATTCCACAGTGTATTAAACTGAGCCAAATGCACTTCTGTCTTTGAAGAAAATAAGCGACATGTTGCAGGCTGTGTACAAATGCTGCTGCTTTGTCAAACTCAAAAAAGCAATCGATTTGGCATGCATGTGCCAAGTTATAGCTGAGCACTCAAGAAGACATCAGATATTCTCCAGCAATCAACATTAGTCAGAGCAAGACCGAGCCGTCTTGGTCACTGGTGTTCTGGGTCTGGTTGCTGGTCGGGACATTCTCTGTAAGGGAAGAAGGTGCTCTGCCGTGGTAATGGCTGCAAGGCCCACAAAAACAAATGAATGAGAGGCTTTTGAGAACCAGGTGGCAGAGGTACTTTCTAAATTTTTCACCAGCAAAAGCATAGATGATTGGATTGAGACAACAGTGACTGAAAGCCAGGGTTTCCGTTGCATGCATGGTATAATATAAAAGTCTCAAGATGCTGCAACTCTCAAAGATGTTGAAAAGTTTCAATGTTTGCAGAAAAATTGATACCTGGTGTGGGGTCCAGAATAGGAAAAACACAAGCACCACCTGTAAGATCAGCCTAATGGCTCTTCTTTTCCTGCGGTTTTTGCAGCTGAACAAGGTTCTGATGATCTGGAGATAGCAGATGCTCATGATGCCCATTGGGAGAAGAAATCCTACGATGTTTATTTCCAGATTGCAGAAAATTGGCCAGATAACCTTAAGATTTGGAGGATACTGAGAAGCGCATGTACTCTCTGACTTTTGTATGAATACAAAATGAGGTGCTGCACACAAAATTGCCAGCACCCATATGATCAGGCTAGTGAGAAATCCATGCCTGGCTGTCCTGCCTTTCATGAAAATGGTTGCATGGACAATTGCCAGATACCTATCGATGCTTATGACAGTGATAAAAAACATGCCTCCAAAGAAACCGATAGAATAGAAAGAGGAGACTATTCGGCAGGAAAGGTTCCCAAGGATCCATCCGTGTACGGTGGAATAACCCCAAAATGGAAGGGAAATCACAAAGAGAAGATCAGAGATGGCTAAGTTAAAGAGAAATATGTCCGTAATGCTCTTTTGGTGCCCACCTTTCACAATGGTAAAAACCACCAATAGATTTCCCACCAGCCCGATAATAAACACAAGGCTATACAGTATTGGTACGTAGACTTTCCCAAATCTGTAGATGTCCATTTGGTCACATAGAATGGCAGATTCATCATAAGCAAACCCTGTGGTCATTTCAATCATTTCTTCAGCCATAATGAACGCTTGTTTGAAAAAAAGGAAAGGGAACATTGTTAGCCATAAAGCAGGACAAATATATACTATCTTAGAATGCAAAATGGTGAGTATTATGCGTGATCCTCTTATGAACAGCATAATTAAGTTCCTCTGAACAGTATTAGGTAAACTGAACAGGGCAGAGATACTCAGTGGCTCAGGAGCCTTGTGTGAAATTTTGACATGCCACCCAGGGCGTGAGAACAGGCCTATGTTTCAGGGAAGTGAGCAAAGCCCCTGCCCAATGGTTCTTGTGGTTGACAGTCATTTCCTTCCTTGAAACATCTGCCACAGGGGTGGTCAGGGCTTTTTTTGTAGAAAAAGCCCAGCAGGAACTCATTAGCATAATAGGCCACACCCAACAGCAGAAACTCATTAGCATATTAGGCCATAACCCTGACAGCGCAACTCCCTCCCAGGATCGACTTTCCCAGGTGCCCTGCGGCTTGCAGGGCGCATTGGGAACCCAAGGGAAGCAGGCCTGTAGCTACAGTGGGGCCCCCTGGGACCCGGCCCCCTGACTTCTTCCCAAGGCCCCCTGACTTTTGAGGAGAAGGTGGGGGAGGCCATGCACACCTGCACTCCAAGCTGCTAACTCATGGCTTGGAGTACAGGCTCGTGTGACCCTCCTGGCTTCTCCCTCAAAGCATTTAAAGGGACTCTTTAAATGCCTGGGGGGGGAGAGAAGCAGGGCAGCACACGGGGCCTCACGCAAACTTCAGTGCCCCCTGACTTTTTAAAAGGCCCCCCAAACTAAAAAATCCTGGCTACGGGCCTGAAGGGAAGGAAGGCAGTTTCTGGATCGGCTTCCCCAGGCGCCTCAACAGCAGTGGGGTGCCTGGGAAACTCGAGGAAGGGAGGCAGTTTAAACTGCCTTCCCTCTCTGAATTGGCTTGGCTTTTGCCCTGCGGCTTGCGAGGCACCTGGGAGACCCAAGGTGGGGGGAGCCTGTAGGCGTGGCCAACTCGGAAGCCAGATGAAACTCCACTCCTGTGCGTTCCTGCCCAAAAATAGCCCTGGGAGTGGTTAAATTTTGAGCCTCCCCAAGGTGCATGCCTCATGCCAGGCATGGAAGTAGATGTGGTTCTTTTGATAGTGATTGTGAATGTGGCTCTCTGTGAGCAACATGGTGAGTTATTTCCTTAACCCAATTCCTGATGGGATTTTGGGTGCGAACAAGAAAATGATAGTGAATAGAACCTGAGGATGCAGTTTGAATGCTCAATTCAGTTTCAGGGGAATTTAGAAAACTGTGGCTGATTTTAGTCCCTTCCAATATTCCTTCTCATTGCAATTCTTTTCCAGCCTCCTACATTTCAAAATTCTTCTTATTAGAAATGTGGACCCCAGAACTAAATGGAATCCAGGAACTCTGATATATGATATTCCATTTGCACATTCTAGGAGAAGTAACAGATGAGCTGCTCACTCTGTGTGCTGATCTCTCTGTTATTTGCCATCTTTTCACCAAAACAAATAAGGAAATCTAGATTCATGCACATAAATTGTTTTTTTTTTTAAGCGCCCCCAAAAGAGGCATTTTTATTATTTTTCCACCAAAGACATAACTACCACATTACACAACATAGTAGACAACACACCAACTACATAACAATACACACTACACACCAAAGACAACCACAACATTAAACATTCACGGGGGTACAATTCTCGTCCCATCGCATCCAGTTTTACCCCTCCCACCTTACCGATCTAAGTATTATAACATTGCTTCTGTATCCACTAAATTCTAACTTTCTAACTTATTCAATTCTAATTAGCATAAAGTTAATAATATCCATTCCTCCTTATTTCTTTCCATCCTTCTCTCTCCGATCGTACCAGTCATAAAAGCGTTGCCAAGTGTTTGTAAAGGCTGATTCATCGTATCCTTTCAACATCAAAGTCAGTTTGTCCATTTCTGCTGCTTCCATTATCTTCTCAATCAATTCCTGTTCAGTTGGTACCACTATAGTTTGCCAGTACTTTGCATATAAAATTCTAGCCGCTGTTGCTATATATGTTATCAAATATCTCTCTTCTCTCCGCACCTCTTTTGGAAGTATTCCCAGCAATAATACCTCTGGCTTAAACAAAATAGTACCTTTTATAATATTCTGCATCAGTCTATGCACCCATATCCAGTATTTTTTAACTCTCTCACAAGTCCACCACATATGATAAAACGAACCCACTTTGACATTACATTTCCAACACTTATTAGAGCATTTTTCATCAAATTTTGATAACCTATCTGGGGTAATATACCATCTATAAAACATTTTATACATGTTTTCTCTATATGCAACCGCCCTGGTTATTTTCACATTTATTTTCCATATTTGATCCCACTGTTCCATCTCTATGCTATAGCCAAAATTTGCTGCCCATTGAACCATATTGTTTTTCACTGTTTCATCTATTGTATAATCAGCCAACAACAATGCATACATTTTTTTAATAAACTTCTCTTTCGGTTCATACAATATTTTCTCCATATCTGATAGTGACTTCTCAAACCCTTTCTGTTTGTCTTTTTTATATCTTGACTGAATCTGAACTCTGTGCCACCAACCAATATCCTCGCCCAATTCAAGCTCCCCCTTCGCATTTATAATATCCAGATATCTTTGCGGTGGGTCTTCAAAATATAACCTAGGTAAAGTCACTGCTTCTACCGGGGCTACCAGCCTAGAGGTTTTAACAAACCACCTCCTCCGGATGGTCTCCCATACTGTAGCAAGTGCATCCCGTATCCAGTGTTGTCTAAAATATTTACGTGCTGCCACCTTCTCGTCCCACAAAAACGCATGCCAACCTTCTAAGAGATCATGGCCTTCCAGTTTTAAAAGCCTTCTATCTTCCAACATCACCCATTCCTTAAGCCATGCCAATGCTCCCGCTCTATAGTAGAGTATCCAATTTGAAAAAGCCAGGCCTCCTCTTTCTTTTGAGTCTTGTAGCGCTTTAAGCCTAATTCGTGCTCTTTTCCCTTGCCACACAAACTTAGACGTGGTTTGCTCCAGCACTTTCAATATTGCCAAGTTTTTTCAGGACGGGAATCGTTTGGAACAGGAAGATCCATCTTGGTAGAATATTCATCTTTATCAACACAATTCTTCCAATTAAGGACAACTTCAAATTCTTCCATTTTTCTAAATCTTGTTTCGTTGCTCTTAACAATTCTCTATAATTATCTTCTTGTAATGAACTACACCTATTCTTTAATTGAATTCCTAAATATTTCACCTTTACACAGAGTTTATATCCCGACTCTTCTTGCAAATGCTCTCTTTGCTCCAAAGTCATATTTTTAGTTAGAATTTTTGTTTTAACCATATTAACCTTCAAGCCTGCCACTTGCCTGTACTCTTTCAGGATCTTATTTAACTCCATGATTGAAGATCTCGATTCCTCCAATATGAATGCCAAGTCATCTGCCTATGCTAATAGCTTATAGTGTTCTCCATGAACCTTTAATCCCTTCACTTCTGAATTCTGTCTTATCTCTTCTGTTAACACTTCCAGAGCAAAAATATATAGTAAAGGTGAGAGGGGACAGCCTTGCCTCGTACCCTTCTGTATTTGGAATTGTTCAGTCTGTTCCCCATTTACCATAACTGCTGCTCTCTGTTTTGAGTAAATTGCTTGAATTGTTTGAATAAATCGTTCTCCCGCTCTGGCCCTCTTAAGTGTCTCTATTATAAACATCCAATCCAAGTTGTCAAAGGCCTTCTCTGCGTCTACAAAAATCACCGCCATTTCTTTTTCTGGATGAGCTTCATAGTACTCCAACACATAAATTGTTGAGCAATGGAATACATAGCCCCCCAGCACTTAACCCTTACCAAACTAAAAAGACTAAAGGCCAAATTTAGCTGCTCCTGCTGCAGACCTTGATTGTCAATGGTTGAACAAAGCTGGCCTGAATCCCCCCCCCACATTTCAGCAAACGCTCACTGTTAGATCTTTGGAAAGATAACTGTGACTATTTGGAGACTTGCCCAGAAATAAATCTTGCAAAGTTGAGCAGATCTCTGGGTTGAAATATTACTGTAGGAAAAATTAATTTTAAGCTTGGAAATAGAATCAAAGGAGATAAATTAATTGGTTTTGATAGTCATGTGTGTTTTGCACACATATAAGATAGTCTATATAAGATAATCATTCCAAAAACGCCCCTGGGTTCCATGAGACTATCTAATCTTTCTGAAAGCACTTTGGTGAGATAAGGGATGATATGTATGTCTTTCTGTTTCTGAATTCATTTACGCATGCAAGTATTTTTGTATAACTGTGGTTTTTTTCATATTCATTTCAAGAATGGTTAGATTGATTTTAAACAAAAACCTTAAAAGATAAGCATGAGTGATCTTTGGCTGGGATACAAGTTTTTCACTTGACACCTGGAATAAGTAAACTTCTGACTTCTCTTCAGCCAGAGGGCTGTTCGCCATAGAGATTGGTTATTAAAGGGAATAGCCTTCTCAATATAGCCCTGAAGTTTAGTGGTTAATGCTTTGGTTTGGAAGAGCAGAAGAGACCCATCATTTCCATGTATCTGTTTTTAAAGGAATGCTTCCCATTACATTCCATCTGAAACAAATTCCTTTTACAGAAGAGGCATTTGAAAATTATTCAGCTAAAAGTCCTGGCCTTTTTAGGCTCTGCTAAACCAAGAATGGAGCTGCGGTGGCTCAAGTGGTTAAGACGCTGAACTGCAGGCTGTGGAAGGTCAGTAGTTCAGCAGTTCGAGACCCGGGTGCTGCATGATGGGGTGAGCTCCTGTCTCTAGTTCCAGCTCCTGCCAACCTAGCAGTTCGAAAGCAAGAAATTGCAAGTAGATAAATAGGTACCACTTCAGTGGGAAGGTAACAGCGTTCCGTGCGCCTTGGTGTTTAGTCATGCCGGCCACATGACCACGGAAATGTCTTCGGACAGCGCTGGCTCTTCGGCTTTGAAACGGAGATGAGCACCGCAACCCTAGAGTCGGATTCGACTGGCTTTCGAGCAAGGGAACCTTTACCTTTAAACCAAGAATCCACTTGTTTCCTTAAAAAGTAGACCAGCTGTCCCAGTTGAGTGTATGTCAGTAACATAGTTTGCTTCTCTTCACCATTCTTTTAGAATGCAATTCTAAGACAACATTTACAGTTTACTTCCTCTAATATCTGTGGTATTTTCAGTTGGTTTAGCTCAGCACCCACATTTGGGCCCCAAGGGTTAATTATAGAAGCATTTTCCCAGCATACATCCTAAGTAGTGGGGAAATCAAATTTCTCACTTCAGTCTGCACAAAACTTGAATTCTGCTGACACTGAAACTTTTTCATTGACAGATAAACATGCAGTTGCCATCTCCCAGGTGCTCTGAACATCTGTTAACTCATAATTCATCATGCGTAATTGTATTGAAAGCCTATTTCCTATTGAAATATTATTGAAAGGCACTGTTTAATCCATAAAGGTCGCAGAAAAAAATTCCTAAAAAGCTTTGGCATATTATCATATCATGTAATTTCGTACAGAATATTGAGCACGTGAAGCTGCCTTTTATACTGAGTCAGAACCTTGGTCTGTCAAGGTCAGTGCGGTCTACTTTGACTAGCACCAGCTTCCTATTATCTCAGGTAGAGGGCTTTCCAATCTCTTGCTATGTGAGCCTGTAAAGTAGTGGTGCCAAGGATTGCAACTAGGATTTTCTGTGCAGACCAGCCATGTGTTATACCTCTCTCTGTCCCATACCAGCCAGCTCTTCTATGGTAATACTGTTAGAACTGGTCCATTCTTCCAGTTTGTTAAGAAGAGACATGTATACAGTTTTGATATTCTTTTGTAACAGACTTGAGTTAAATTCATCAAGGATCTCTTGCCTTTTATAAGTATCAAGGGCATAATATTCCTTTCCCACAGTTTGGGGATCTTGCCATATGTTTTAATGTATTTAAGAAATTTTCCCAGAACAAACATCCACCAATAAAGATCGTTTAGCCTTACCTTGAAATTATTTTTGATAAAGACCCTGGTTTTCCCACTTCAGAGGAGGTTACATTGGTGTCTGGGCCAGTCCTCTCTAGCTCAGGAAATTTAATTTGAAGGCAGAATCTCAGCCCTAGACAGAGAGTAGAATTAAAAGCTTGCTAGAAATTTTCTTTCAATGGGGCTGATGTTATCTGGGCATCTGTATTATGTTTTACCTCAAAGTGTCACCAGGGACCAAAATTCTGATTAATCCCCCTTCTGCTGTTGCAATATCGGGATGAACCCACAACTCTCTTAGATACCATGCTTTCTTCTTGTTAAACTGCTACTTGTACTGAAACTTTGCTTGGGAGTCCCACCCCCAATAAATTAATTATTGTTGGTTGTGGAAGAATGGCTAGGAGTCACTCCCTCCTATAGAAGTTAGAAAATATTTTTTTTAAAAAAATCAAAATTTGTTAAAGTATGGGAACAAAAAAGACAGAAGGAACAAAACATACCAAGTAGATTGTCAATAAACCACCCCTTTCCTACAATCCACAAAAGCACAAAGCAATCATGATTTTACTTCTAGTTATTCTGTTGCCACTCCCTCATGGATCACTGCCTTGTCGTGGCGAGGGGGCTTGCGTGGTTCGATGAGGCTATGGGCTATGCCGTGGAGGGCCACCCAGGACGGACAGGCCACAGCAGAGAACTCAGACCAAGCGTGATCCCCTGGAGAAGGAAATGGCAACCCACTCCAGTATCTTTGCCAAGAAAACCCCATGGACAGTAACAAAAGGCTAAAAGTTATGACGCCGGAAGATGAGCCCCTCAGGTCGGAAGGTGTCCAATATGCTACTGAGGAAGAGCAGAGGGCAAGTACGAGTAACCCCAGAAAGAGTGAAGCGGCTGGGCCAAAGCCGAAAGGACGCTCAGTTGTGGATGTGTCTGATGGTGAAAGGAAAGTTCGATGCTGCAAAGAACAATACTGCATAGGAACCTGGAATGTAAGATCTATGAATCAAGGTAAGCTTGACGTGGTAAAAAATGAGATGGCAAGAATGAACATCGACATCTTGGGAATCAGTGAACTAAAGTGGACAGGAATGGGCGAATTTAACTCAGAAGACCATTATATCTACTACTGTGGCCAGGAATCCCGTAGAAAAAATGGTGTGGCCTTTATAGTCAATAAGAGAGTGAGAAAGGCAGTATTGGGATACAATCTCAAAAATGACAGAATGATCTCGGTCCGAATCCAAGGCAAACCATTCAATATCACAGTAATCCAAGTATATGCCCCAACCACTGCTGCAGAAGAGGCTGAAGTGGACCAGTTCTATGAAGACCTACAACAGCTCGTAGAACTAACACCAAAAAATGATGTCCTCATCATCATAGGGGACTGGAATGCTAAAGTAGGAAATCAAAAGGTAACCGGAATAACAGACAAGTTTGGCCTTGGAGAACAAAATGAAGCAGGGCAAAGGCTAACAGAGTTTTGTCAAGAGAACACGCTGGTCATAGCAAACACCCTTTTCCAACAACCTAAGAGGCGTCTCTACACATGGACATCACCAGATGGGCAACACCGAAATCAGATTGACTATATAATTTGCAGTCAAAGATGGAGAAGCTCTATTCAGTCAGTAAAAACAAGACCTGGAGCTGACTGTGGCTCGGATCATGAGCTACTCATTGCAAAATTCAGACTTAAATTGAAGAAAGTTGGGAAAACCACAAGGCCATTCAGATTTGACCTAGATCACATCCCCGATGAATATACAGTAGAGGTGAAGAATAGGTTTAAGGGACTAGATTTGATAGACAGAGTGCCTGAAGAACTATGGACAGAGGTC
Organism: Gekko gecko; assembly: GCA_029375565.1. NCBI lineage: Eukaryota > Metazoa > Chordata > Lepidosauria > Squamata > Gekkonidae > Gekko > Gekko gecko. The sequence continues at coordinate 33,942,208 of JAPDNY010000011.1, forward strand.
TGTGACATTGTAAAGGAGGCAGCACTCACTGCCATCCCAAAGAAAAAGAAATGCAAAAAAGCAAAGTGGCTGTCTGATGAGGCTTTACACATAGCAGAGGAAAGAAGGAAAGCTAAAGGCAATGGGGAAAAGGAAAAATTTGCCCAACTGAATGCAGATTTCCAGAGAACAGCAAGGAGAGATAAGGAGGCTTTCCTGAATGAACAATGCAGAGTAATAGAGGAAAACAATAGATTGGGAAGGACTAGAGATCTCTTCAAGAAAATTGGAGAAATCAAGGGAACGTTCCATGCAAAGCTGGCCATGATAAAGGACAAAAACGGTAGGGACCTAACAGAAGCAGAAGAGATTAGGAAAAGATGGCAAGAATACACAGAAGAACTATACAAGAAGGACCTCGACGTCCTTGACAACCACGATGGTATAATCACTGACCTCGAGCCAGACATCCTGGAAAGCGAAGTTAAATGGGCCTTAGAAAGCATTACTAACAACAAAGCTAGTGGAGGTGATGGTATCCCAGCTGAGTTATTCAAAGTCTTAAAAGAAGATGCTGTTAAAGTGCTGCACTCAATTTGCCAACAAATTTGGAAAACACAACAGTGGCCACAGGATTGGAAAAGGTCAGTTTACATTCCAATCCCAAAGAAGGGCAACGTCAAAGAATGTTCAAACTATCGCACAATTGCACTCATTTCACACGCTAGCAAGGTCATGCTCAAAATCCTACAAGCTAGGCTCCAACAGTACGTGGATAGAGAACTGCCAGAAGTACAAGCTGGGTTTCGAAGAGGTAGAGGAACTAGAGATCAAATTGCCAACATTCGCTGGATTATGGAGAAAGCAAGAGAGTACCAGAAAAACATCTACTTCTGCTTCATTGACTATGCTAAAGCCTTTGATTGTGTGGATCACAATAAATTATGGCAGGTTCTTAAAGAGATGGGAGTACCAGACCACCTCACCTGTCTCCTGAGAAACCTGTATAAGGGTCAAGAAGCAACAGTTAGAACCGGATATGGAACAACTGATTGGTTTAGCATAGGAAAAGGAGTACGACAAGGATGTATATTGTCACCTTGCTTATTTAATTTATATGCAGAGTACATCATGCGAAATGCTGGCCTGGATGAATCACAAGCTGGAGTTAAGATTGCTGGGGAAAAGATCAATAACCTCAGATATGCAGACGATACCACTCTGATGGCAGAAAGTGAAGAGGACCTAAAGAGCCTTTTGCTCAGGGTGAAAGAGGAGAGTGCAAAAGTGGGCTTGAAGCTCAACATCAAAAAAACTAAGATCATGGCATCTGGGCCCATCACTTCTTGGCAAATAGAAGGGGAAGTCGTAGAAGTAGTGACAGACTTCACGTTTCTAGGATCCCAGATCACTGCAGATGGTGACTGCAGCCATGAAATTAAAAGACGCCTGCTCCTTGGGAGGAAAGCGATGGCAAACCTAAACAGCATGATAAAAAGCAGAGACGTCACCTTGCCAACAAAAGTCCGCATGGTCAAAGCAATGGTATTCCCCGTAGTAATGTATGGCTGCGAGAGTTGGACTATAAGGAAGGCTGAGCGCCGAAGAATCGATTCTTTTGAACTATGGTGCTGGAGAAGACTCTTGAGAGTCCCTTGGACTGCAAGGAGATCAAATCAGTCAATCCTAAAAGAAATCAACCCTGATTGCTCCCTGGAAGGCCAGATCCTGAAGCTGAAGCTCAAATACTTTGGCCACCAAATGAGAAGGGAGCATTCACTGGAGAAGACCCTGATGCTGGGAAAGATTGAAGGTCAAAGAAGAAGGGGACGGCAAAGGATGAGATGGTTAGACAGTGTCATCGATGCAACGAACATGAAATTGAGCAAACTTCGGCGGACGGCGGAGGACAGGAGGGCCTGGCGTGGTCTGGTCCATGGGGTCGCGAAGAGTCGGACTCGACTGTGCGACTGAACAACAATTCTGTTGCCAGATCCATTCTCTGTACATCCCCTGACCATGATGAATCCAATATATTACTGGGGGGGGGGTTGGTTGGTTGGTAAACCATTAACAGAGTTGATGGGTCTGGGTTGGAAAATGCCTGGAGACTTTGGGAGTGGATCCGGGAGAGGGCAGAGTTTGGGGAAGGGCCTCAGCACGGTACGATGCCATAGAGCCAGGCAAACAGGCATCCACCCAGCAATCAATATTCTTTTTGAGGTGTGTGTGGTCTAATGAGGTTGCACCATCAATTTATACATGTATAAATGTTGTTCCTTTTGGTCTTTTGGGGTTTCTGTGTGGCACTGTGGCATGCTTGCACTGCCACAGTGCCACTTTTTCTGGAGTTTGCCATTTGTTCTCATGGCAAACAAGCACCTCCCAAGACAGTTCACTTTCCCTGAGATTCTCTGGGAGAGTCTGACTGCTGGGTGGCTGCCTGCTTGCCTGCCTTAAGTGCTGCTGGCTGGGTTTCCCCATTGGAAACAATGGAGGCAATGGGGGTAACCTGTTTGGGCACCCATAGAATTAGGCCCATTGGTCCAATTGCTTTGAGACGTGGGGGTGTATGTGGGGAGAGGCTCCTGAAGCTACCCTGAAAATTTGGAGCCTCTCCCTCAAACCCTCTCCCCCTCCCCCCAAAGCTACTAACTTTTCCCTCCACCATAGAGAACAATGGAGGGGATGGGGGCAACCTGTTTGGGGGCCCATAGAATTGGGCCCCCTGGTCCAATGTTCTTGAAACTTGGTGGGTATCTTGGGGAGCGGCTCCAACAGCTATCCTGTGAGTGTGGAGACTCTTTCTCAAACCTCCTCCTCTCCAGCCCCCAGAATATACCCTATGTTTTTGCCATTGACTTCAATGGCCCATAGGATATAATGGGGCTGAACTGCCACCAAATTTTTTTCATTCCCTGCTTTCCTTCTCTCCTTTTCCTCTTTCCCACCTTCTTCTCTTCTCTTTTTTCCTCCTTTCCCTGTTTCCCTCCTTCTTCCCTTCTCTCTCTTTCTTTCCCTCCTTCTTTCCTTCTCTCTACTCTCTCTCTTTCCTTCCCTCTTTCCTCCTTCTGTAGCCCAACTCTAGTGAGAAGGGGTTTAAACTTTTAACCCCTTCTCTCTTCACTCCCCCACCCAGGCCAGCTTTCGAAGATGCCTCCCCCTTTTGCTTCCCCTTCTGACATCACTTCTGGTGATGTCAGGGGGCGTGGCATATGCTAATAGCCTAGTGGCTCATTAGCATACCATATGCTAATGAGCTCCTGCAGCTCTTTTTCTATGAAAAGACCCCTGCCTATTTGCATCTCCTGGTGGACAAGGGAAATCAGATGCTCAGGATCTGTAAGACTTAAATTGTTTGGCAATTTTGCCATGTTTCCCTTTTTTCTTTTCTTAGTATGTATCCTAGTTCTGGAAACTGTATTTACTGAGTTGTGCATGGTAGTAGTAGTAGTAAAGTCAAGTTAGTTACAATTGTGCATTGCCTTGACTCCTATCCACGGCCTGGCTCACACTGTGAAAATGCACCCCTAGTTCACTATACCACCTAACAGCAGCCAAGATAAGGGGAGGGGTCAGAACTCAGAAGGTGGTGGTGGCATGCTAACTGAAGGAAAGCTCCAAATCCCACTTAACATGTGAGAGATTTCTCTGAACTCCCTAGGGTTGCCAGCTCTGGGTGCAGGACGGGGGACAAGTGAGCAGATGGTGGGCAACAAAGAGCAGCTGTCCATGTCAATGCAGAGAGAGGACAGAGCCCTTCAGAGAAGTGATCGAGCAGGCAGGGGCGGTGGCAGCAGACTGGTCTCCCTGGATGGAGCAGGCAGTGGCAGCTAGCAAGCAAGTATGTTGCCAGCTGGCTGGACAGTAGTGGTAGGAAACATGGATGACGGATGGGGAAGATTAGCTGTTGTAGATTTCCTGGGTTGTATGGCCATGGTCTTGGCATTGTAGGACGTGATGTTTCGCCAGTAGCTGTAACTGGCATCCTCAGAAGTATAACACAGAAAGATGGAGTACTGTCTGTGCCAAGGTGAGAAGAAAAATGGTAAGCAGGTAATCTATATCTACTCAGGAAGGTGAGGTAGGGCTGAGTCATTATCTTGTAGGAGTTCCCCAAGCTGTGAAAACATGCTAATGGAGGAGCTTTTCTGAGGAGGTTCTTTTGTATATGGATTGGCTGTTTCCTAAGGAGGTTCTTTTGCATATGGATTGTTTCCTGAGGAAGAGTTGCGTGACATCAAGGAACCATCAGGGCTAGAGTTGTCAACTCTGGCTTGGGAAATTCCTGGAGATTTGGGGGTGGTGCCTAGCAAGAGCAGAGTTTGAGGAAAGGGGATCTCAGTGGAGATGTGATGCTATAAAATCTGCCCTCTGAAGCTGCAGTCTCTAAAAAAATTAAAATTAGAGCAATGGAACATTCTTAATTCACCAGCTCCACTGTGGAAATCAGACCAAGTAATTTGGAGGGTAAAAATTGGTACGAGGACAATTTTGGAAGCAAAACCATGTAAAATGGTTCTATTACAGAGGGCGTTCGGTGATGAGCACACTGTTTTAGGAGATCCGGCTATTTTTCTCTTGTGCTTTTCTGTTTTGCTGATGGACTGTTACATTGTTGTTATAGTTTTACAATGGGTTCTGCTTTGTTAGCCACCTTGAGTCCAAGGAGATATAAATATTTTAAATAAATAAACACATGAAGCTGCCTTATAAGCAGGGGTCTTTTTGGGGGGGGAGCGCACGGGAGTGCAGCTCCGGCAGCTCAGGAGCCAAGCCCCGCCCCCAGCCTGCGGCCCCGGGGAGTCTTTCAGGCAGCCAAATGTCAATTTCAGCTCCATTATATCCTATGGGCCATTGAAGTCAATGGTGAAAACATAGGGTATATTCTGGGGGCTGGAGGGGAGGGGGTTTGAGGAAGAGGCTCACAGGATAGCTGATGGAGCCTCTCCTCAAGATACCCATCAAGTTTCAAAAAAAAAAAAAAAAGATACCCATCAAGTTTCAAGAACATTGAACCAGGGGGTCCAGTTCTATGGGCACCCAAACAGGTTGCCCCCATCCCCTCCATTGTTACTTTTTTCCCACCATGTTTCCCTCCTTCTTCCCTCACTTTCTTTCCCTCATTTCCTTCTCTTTCTTTCCCTCTTTCCTTCCTTCTTTCCTTCTCTCTACTCTCTCTCTTCCCTCTTTCCTCCTTCTGTGGCCCAACTCTAGTGAGAAGGAGTTTAAACTTTAAACCCCTTCTCTCTTAGCTCCCCCACCCAGGCCAGCTTTTGAAGATGCCTCCCCCCCGTTTGCTTCCCCTTCTGACATCACTTCCAGTGATGTCAGGGAGCGTGGCATATGCTAATAGCTCATTAGCATACCATATGCTAATGAGCTTGTGCAGCTCTTTTTCTACAAAAAGACCCCTGCTTATAAGTATTGTGTACTCAGACTGGCAGTGATTCTCCAGGGTTTCAGCCTAGGGTCCTTCATATTGCCTACAATGTGGTCCTTACTGGAAATGCCAAGGACTGAACCTTCTGCATGCCAAGCGGATGCTCTACCACTGAGCCACAGCCTCTCCTCCCGATAATAAACTTAAATAATCAGGACGTAGATATTTCACAGCAGGGTGGAAGAGCACGCTCGTAGCCAGAATTTGTCTAGGCGGGTGCAGATGCCAACATCCTGATGGGGCCTGGAGTCCCCACGCTGGCCTCCTCCTCCTCCTCCACCCGAGGGGGAGAGGGAGGGGGAGAGTGGTTGAACACCGACTGGCCTCTGTGCTCACCTGCTCACCCCACTGCCGTCGCCTCTCAGCCTTGGCTCAGCGCTGGGCCTGGCCAACCACCACCGCGCTCATCCCTCATGCGCCCGAGCCAGACTTCGCCCACCCAGCCAGGCGAGGCTGAGGGAGGAGGAGCCGCGCCTCCCAGGTTCCCCATTTCGGCTCCGCCCACCCAGCCTGCTCCACCCGCCCAGCTTTGGCCCCACTTCAGCTCTGCCCGCCCAGCTGGGTGAGGAGGAGCTGCGCCTCCCGGGTTCCCCGCTTCTGCTCCACCTACCCAGTTTCGGCCCCGCTTCAGCCCCGCCTGCCCAGCCGGGTATTCCTGAACCACGCCTCCTGGGTTCCCTGGTTCTGCTCCGCCCACCCAGCTTTGGCCCTGCTTTGGCTCTGCCCGCCCAGCTGGGAAAGGCCAAGGGAGGAGGAGCCATGCCTCCCGAGTTCTCTTGCGCCCCGGCCGGCCGGGTGGGCATTCTCCGGCAGTGGCAAGTCCCCGCACTGGCCACCGCCTCCTCCTCCACCTGAGGGGGAGTGCGGGCGAGCTGTGCCACCGCCGCCTCCTGTGCCCCAGCTGGCTGGCATTCTTTTACTGGCAGTGGTGGGCAGCAGCAGCAAATCCCCACTGGCAACCACCATGCCACCGAGGGGGAGGGTGGGCGATCTGTGGGGCTCAGGAGCACCCTGGTCGGGACAGTTTGGCACCCCTGAGGGCTGGCGCGCCCTAGACGAGTGCCTGGCTCGCCTAGCGGGCGAGCCGGCCCTGGGTAGGACTGAAGTTCTCAGTGCAGAAAGAAAAGTCATTTAGCCAATAGAAAGCTGTTACCAGGATAGATCTTTAAATTGCAAGCTGTCAACCACTTTAAATGACAGTTTTCAGCTCCTGCAAGTTAATCACTTCTGCCAGCCTAAGCAACAATTCTGATAACAAGCCGGCAGGTGGGGGTGATTATTTTTATAGTCAAGAAAGCTAACAAGCAGAAAAATTCTCTTAAAGGAGACCAGTTTCTTGACACAGAGTTAGAAGGGATCCTAGAGGTCACCTACTCCAAACCCCCCACTTGGTGTGGGAATTAGTCAACTACAGCACCCTACTCTTCATAAAGGAGCACATACCGTTTAAAAATGTTTTTAAATGACTGAAACTCTTGTGGGGCTGTTCCTTTAAGAAAAGGGGCATAGCCCCCCAAAGCCCCATCATAGCTATAGGCCTGGGGAAGACAGCATTAATGTACAGTGGCTGTTGTCTGTGGCGACTGAGCATTTAGTATAATGTATTGCTGCTGCCTCAGCCATCAGAAGTTTCAGAGAAAATGATACGACCTATTCACGGAACTTCATTCATGTTCCTTGGTAACTCCCCTATAAAGTATGGAAACCACAACTGTCTCGTTCTGATATCTTTTTCTCTCTAGGGCTGGTTTCACACTAGGCTTGAAACCCAGCCATTGGCTGCTCTAAGATATTGAACAAATATTAATTTCCCACCGCAGCCATGTACCCCTTACCTTGTGACAGCCTCTGCCTGTGGCCAACACAAGTATAATTTCTGCACGACAGGGACAGGATGTGGCTTTCCACCCAGCCTCTTCATGTGGCAACAAGGGGCAATTTCAAACAACAGCAGCGATGCTGCAAAACAAAGACCTGCCCATGCTGACCCCATGGGGCCTTTGGGGTTTTGGAGGGTTGTGTGAAGACATAGAGATGCTCATACAATTTTCCTCTTGATCGTTTCCTCTGTCTCCATTCCCACACAGCAAGCAACACTTCTGCCTCTGGCCTATGTGTAATCCTACCACAAGGTGTAGTTGGTGTTGCTGTCCGTCCCCCCCCCGCTGAGTCATCTCTCAGGCTCATGGGAGGGGAAGTGACAATTGTGAAGCTGGATGAGCAAGAAAACACCCACCGAGCCTGACTCTAAAAGCATTTATTTGAAATTAAGTTATGAGAGTGCACAGAACGACATAGAACCATATTTATTTAGGCTCAAGGCAGAGTTTCCTCCCTATAATATACCTTTTTTCACATTCCTCTCCACAGGGAGCTGAGCCTGAGATTACTATTTGCTCAAGGCCATTTATTGAATGTATGGCTGTGTTGAAGACAGGGTTGGTCCGTCCATGGAAAAAATTAAACTTTTGCCTAGGGCGCATCCCCTCATGGAATGCCCCCCTCCCCCTTTAGAGCCAGGCATTTGGAACCAGTGGGGCTTCCGAGGTGGCATCCACAACTTCCTCCTTGTCAACAGAGCTGCTGCCCGGCTGCACAACCCATGTGCTCCCCTCCCCCTCCGAAGAAAGCGCTCCAGATCTTCATGAACCCAGTGCGCTGCCATGAGGCTCCTTTCCCTCCTTCCCTGTGTGCCGGCAGCGGCGGTGGGAATGCAGAAGCGGTGCTGGAGCTGTTGGCGGAGTGCACCCCTCCCCCGGCCCACTCGGAGCCGATGCCAGGCCAGTTCTACGCTGTGCACAAGGTAGCCTTGCCTGTGGGGGGCGCCACAAGGTAGCCTCGCCTAGTCTGCAAAAAATAACCCTGGGGCTGGCCCTGGTTGAAGACTGGGTCTTAATTAGAACCCCAGCTCACCCTCCAGGCATTCGGGTAGCCAGCTATGGCTTGGGAAATTCCTATAAGTTTTGGGGGTAGACTGGAGCCTGGGGAGAGCAGAGTCTCGGGAGGGACCTTGGTAGGGTGTAATACCATAGAGTTCACCCTCCCAAGCAGCCATTTTCTCCAGGGGAACTGGAGTACACAGCTGTGTAATCTGGAGATCAGTTCCAGGAGATCTCCAGGCCTCACTTACCAGGCATTCAAAATGGCATTTACTGGTAGCTTCGTTTATCATGCATCAGGCACACATTATAGCCACTTTTTAAAAAGTTATCTTAGGGGCCAGTGGTGAAAGGCCCACAGGCCATATATCTGGCTCTTTGAAGGATGCGTCCTTGCCCTGAGGCACAGTTGTTAAAATCAGAACTACAGTTTTGTTTGTTCTTTTTATTCTAGGTTGCTCTGTGCTAAGACTACATTTGAATTTCCACATAGTTTGACAATACATGTGCTGTGCTCTTCACTCATTTATTTCTATCCTTCATTATGGCTTAACAAACTTATACAGCAGCAGACAATAATTTAAATCAACACAACTGAAGAGCGAGATGCTGGTAGTGGAGCAAGGATGGTTTACCCTTCTCTGACACTGATGTTGTGCAATGCCAGGTCTATTAATAATAAGACCTCGACTTTGCAGGATTATCTTGCGGGTCAGAATGTAGACCTGGCATGTGTGACTGAGACCTGGGTGTGGGAGGGTGAGACTGACGCCCTGAACTGGCTGGTCTCCCCAAGTTTCTTGTTCCTTCATCAGTCCCAATTGAATGGGTGGTGGTGGGGAGTCGTGATGCTGATCCATGAGACTTTTTCCATCAGGGCACTCCCCACACACCAAAAATTGCCGGCGTTGAATGTGTAGGCCTGGTGTGGAATGCTGAGGAGAGTTTGGCTATCTGGCTGGTGTACCGACCACCTAACACACCAGCAGATACCCTTCCGGGACTGCTGGAGGCTGTATCAGGCTGGGCATTGGATTATCCTAGGCTCTTACTCCGGGGTGACTTTATTGTCCATGTTGATGATACAGCCTCCAGGGACCTAGTGTCGTCCATGGCAGCACTGGGATTCTCTAAGTTTGTATCAGCATCCACACACCAAGCAGGATCCCATCTCTGTAAGAGAAACGTGCCCTTCCTAAGCATCAGTGCAGCAGACACTGTGATTAGAATTTGTTAAGCTGCCATAAGGAATTTTAACTGCAATTGCTGATTTTAACAATTAATATTTATTGATTAATGATTATTTTACTGAATGTTATAAGCTGCCCTGAGCCCACTTGCGGGATAGGGTGGGATATATAAACATACATACATACATGCATACATACATACTGTCTTAGATCAATCTGCATTTAAACACATACATTCCTGTTCATATATAATGTGGGGTGATAAGTGAAAAGTATTTATTCAGCAAAAACAGAGCATAAGGCCAAGAGGAGCTAAACCTTGCCAGCTTCCCCCATCTTCTTGCGATGTTCCATTTCAATTAATATTTTTCCCCAGCCTGGTTTACTTCTGCTATTGGAGCCAGAATAAAAAATCTTTACAGTGAAGTAAAGAAAGAGTAGGTGTTGTGTAGTGGGTTTGACGCATTAAGGAATCAGGAAGCAGAGTGATAATCAGCACATGGTTTACTCGTATACAATAGAACAACCCAATACTGGCTGATGGCCAACTATATACAGTCCCCGTGGACCACCCCCAGGTCCATTGGTGGGTTTAAACTTCCCACCAAGGTTCCTATTGGTGACCGCTTGAGATTTCAGGATCCTAGTCCCTATTGTCTCTTGAGATCCAGTCCACCCAGTATCTAGTTTGGCCCTTAACATTAAGACCTAGAAAAATGAAGTAGAGTCCGCCTTGAAAGGCAGAGAATTTCATAGACTTGGTGCCACTACTGAGAATGATCAGTTTGCTTCTCATGTGTCTATAATGAAAGATACAATGTGCGATTGTCAGGGAAGAAGGTGGCAAACTTCTAACCTTCTTCTCAGAGCTAAATGAGATGTGATGGCAGCCGTGGGGCTAACACCTCTGGCCATCAGTACAGTTTTAGAGGAGAAATTAGCTATTTAAAAATTGTGGCTAAGTTTGGGCCTGTGGTGCAGCAGCTACAGGCAATCTTGCCCCCCCCATGCCTTTTAAAGTGCTGAAACAGCTGTTTGGGGGCTGTTGGCACTTTAAAAGGCATGGGGCCAGGCCCATAGCTACAGTGGGGCATTTGGGCGCCTGGCCCCCAACTTCCTGACAAGCCCCCCCAACTTCCAGTCCCCAGTCCCCCCCGGCTCTCTGGGCTGCCCAGAACACTCCCCACTGCCTCCCCTTCCCCATGTAGGCAGGCAGAGTGCAAACACCACAAAAGTGAGTTTAAGTTTTTATTATTTTATTTTGTGACATCAGTGGCCCCTGACTTATTTAATGGCCCCCCCCGAATTACAAAATCCTGGCTACAGGCCTGCACGGGGGGGGGGAAGAAAAGACTGCCCACTGCCAGGTCAAGGACAAGTTCAAAAGATGGTGATCTTATATATTCTTCATAGATGAGACTACAATTAGTTTTTAGAGATAGTTTGTTTCACCTCTAGGACTATTATCCTAGTAGTATCTTTCCTGACATTATTTTCCATATTGGGTTTGAGGTGAGGGTGGAACATATTTTACAACTGGAGCAGCTAGATATAAAAAGAATGAAAAAGTGGAGTTCCCCTTTTTATCACTGCAGTACACTTCCGCAAACGGTGACATCTGTACCTTTCTATAGTGTTTCCCGTTTTTGTCTTGACTGTGGATGCATTTGGTTCAGGGTTCAACACAAAACTGAAATAATGGAAAAAGTTTCTTCCACTCCAAAACATGACAAAGTGGTTTGGGAGGACCTTATTTTAATGTTGTCAGCTTGTAGATATGGCTTTAATATTGGCTTTATATCCTGATCTTCACAGGTGATGATATGTTTAGTTGTGTTCTGTGAAAAAGTGCCATTTATTAAATTTATTAAATTAGATTTTTAAACCGCCTTCCCCTGTGGGACAGGGCGCAGGGCAATATACATTTTTTAAAAAACCATTCACATAATAATTCAGTTAAAATAATAAAATCCACAATTTACATTAATAAAATGCAGTAGTTAACCTAATAACCAGTAAGATGGCGATGAGACTACCAGAATGAGCCACTGCCTGGGGGCGGGGAAGCAGGAAAACAGGAGTGCCAGACAGATGGAAAATGGTTGCTGTCCTCAGCCAAATGTCTAGTGGAACACTTCTGCCTTACATGCCCTGCGGAACTGCATCAAGTCCTGCAGGGCCCAGATGTTATTTGGCAGAGACTTCCACCAGGTTGGGGCCAGGGCAGAAAATGCCTTGGCACTGGTCAAGGACAGCCAGATGTTTGTTGGGCCGGGGACCACCAATTGGTTCTTATCTACTGAGTGCAATACTCTGGTCATCTTATAAATTCTGCCTGTCATCTTGCTTTTAATTGAACAGGAGCAGACCAGACTGTTTTTTGTGGTCAGTTGGCAATCCTATTCAATATAAGAAAACACAAGAATCCAACAGCACCTTCAAGATGAACAAAATTTGTGGCAGGGTATGAGCTTTTGGGAATCACTGCTCTCTTCTTCAGATACCTGAAGATATCTGAAGAAGCTAGCAGTGACTCATAAAAGCTCCTACCCTGCCACATATTTTGTTAAGTCTTTAAGGTGCTCCTGGACTCTTGCTGTTTTTCTGCTGCTACAGGCAGACTCACACGGCTACCCATCTTGATCTATTCAATACTGTCATCTTCTCCACTGCATAACTTTCCACTGCAGATGACTGTATGTGGAGAAGGTTGCTAGCACAGTGTGTCTTTGTAAGTATGAGAGAAACTGAAAAATCACCCATGGCCACACTGAGCTGCATTCAGACTAAAGTTTCCATCAGCGGAACTTTCCTGTCGCCCATTGCATCCCACCGATCTCCACAAAATGCTGCTCCTGGGGGGGACAAGGGTCTCTGAGAACTGACATGGGGGGTTTCTGTGGTGGGAAGGGAGAACTGGTGGAATCTACCCAGTAAGTCTGGATCCAGCCCACCTCTTGGAAAACCAGACAAATGATGGGGATGCATATGCCATTTGAATAAGTACAGGGTCGAATCAAGAGGAAGGGAACGAGCTATTATAGCATGAGTTAATACCATATTAGTTTGTGAAAATGTGAGCTAAATAGGTGAAATTATTTAGTACCAATAATTGGTCATTAGACTCTATACTGTATTTAATCTTGATCAATTTCTAAGAAGTTTCCAGTTACTCACCGCACAGAATATATTGGTTTTTATTCTTCTGGTGGGTAAGGTAGCCCTGGCCTTGTACTAGGATGTTGTTTAAAAATGTTGGCAACAGACTTCTTCCTCTCTCACCCAGACTGATCTACAATACTGTATATGTGTTGGTTGCGAAATGGGTTAAGAGAAATCTTGGGAATTGAAAAGTTGCTTATAGAAGAGAAATGGAAAACTATCATATGGTAGAAGTAAGAATTATTATTGACAATGAAGTAAAATGGTTTGGAGAACTTTCAGCAATGGTAGTATAGATAGGCATATCTTAACATTGGGAGACAAGAGACTGATTTAAAGTAGCGCTGGTGAAAAGTGCAATCAGGTCAGTGCTGACTTATGGCAACTTCATAGGGTTTTCAAGGAAAGAGATGTTCAGAAGTGGTTTGCCATTGCCTTGCCTCTGTGTAGCACACCTGGTCTTCTTAGTAGGCTCCCATCCAAATACTAACCAGGGCTAAGGTTGCCAACCTCCAGGTGGTACCTGGAGATTTCCTGCTATTCCAATGGATCTCCAGACGACCAAGATCAATTCCTTTTGAGTAAATGGCTGCTTTGTAGGGTGGACTCTATGGCATAATACCCTGCTGAGGTCCCTCCCCTCCCCAAACTCCGCCCTCACCCGGCTCCACCCCCCAAATCTCCAGCTATTTCCCAGCCCAGAGCTGGCAACCCTAACCAGGGCTGACTCTGCTTATCTTCCAAGACCTGACATGATCAGGTGAGCCTGGGCCATCCAGGTGAGGACAGATTTAAAGTAGAGGAAATAATATCATATACCTTTTATAGGTCATCATAAACTTGTCATTTACATTTAAACATAAAGAAAGTGTATTAAACTTAAAGCCGGGGAAATAAATTCACTTTATGTTTAAATGTAAACTTCTCTCAGTTTATGATGATCTATAAAAGGTATATGATACCACAAAAACTGAATAAGGTTTAATAGGCAGACACTATAAGTTTGTTAGAAGTGGGCTATGATAGACACTGACCTTAAAAATTTATGCTGAAGTTGCCCTCAAGTTTCTTGATAGCAGAATAAAGTTATTAAAATAATTCATAAAATTACAGTTTGCATTTTAGAAAAGACTGAAAAATATTATTACCTGTGCAAATGAAAAAAAACCCTTAAAAACCAAAGATTAACTGTATCCTAATTAAAATCCAACTACAAAGGTTTGTGGCTACATAACAGTGACAAATATAACAATTTTCATAAGTGCCAATCTTCCACAGCAGATTTCAATTGCATTTTTGTGTAAACATTGGCAATTAGTATTACGTAACGTAGGAGGTGATGGGAATAAAATATAAGCAGAAGCCTTGTATGTCAGGCTATAGTAAAGATATTTTTAATAAGGATGGAAATATTGATACCTCTTTTTGTTATAACTAATATTGGTGTTTTATTACAGGAATAAAGAGATCTCTTCTTTGCAGGAATGTCTTTCTAGTGTGTGGCATATGGGTATGTCAATGAAATATACATTTTTGTGGATGCAGGAAGGTTGACTTAAGCTCGTTCAGACATTGGCACATACACCGTGTGGAAGTTTAAGGTAGCAGGTCCTGGCCTGGTAGCAGGTAACAGGTCATGCCCCTGAATATCTGCACATTTGGCCAAACATCTGTTGTGAGCCCAAACCACAAACAGACATACCCAAGTCTGTTTTACGTGTAGGATCAGGGCCCTACTATTTTCCTCACTTGGATATACCATAGGGCTCATAGCAGGCTCCCTGGAGACTTTGAATGTTCATGTGGACAACCTGGATGGAAGGGTGAGCAGGTGCTCTCCTACTCAAAACAGCTTGTAGTTGTGTTCACATGTTACGGTAAATGTATGTATATCCTGCTTGTAAGAAAGAGACAGTGCACGTTCATTGTACAAATGAGTCTGGAAACCAATACTTGGATAATTGCTGAGCTCAAATCATACCTTGAGGTGTACGTGTGCCGAACAAACACAATTCCTCAATGTGTGCATGAACAATAATCAAGTGTACAGTGTTCATGGACTGTGTGTGCACTCACAGTCTTGTAATGTGATATTTGGGGACAACACATTTTATGAGGCTATAAGAACTTATACATTGTCTTCTCTTTTTGAGTGTATAATCTTGATGAGGCGTGATCTTGATGGGTTAAATTCAAGATATTGATACAAAGAGGTTGTTAAAAATATATTCTGCTAATGATTTAAAAATTATGCATGCCAGACAATGGAATTTAGGAGTTAAGCCAGAGAAGAAAAAAATCTTGAGAGAAGTTTGGCAAACTGTGGAAATGGGAAAACAATAGCAATGCTTGGAAAACAATAAAATGCACACACTACCATGTTTACAACAATATTATCAAAAACTGTAATTTTCTAAAATGAAATGTTAAAATATTGTGTTGGATCCCACAGTAGCATTTATGGGAAAAGCTCACACAGGTGGATCTTCTTTACCTTCCCTCAGCATCCACTGGTACACCCCGACAATCTTCTGGGAAGAGTTGGGGGCAACCTTTGTCAACAAAATTCACCACACTACACAGTAAGGAATGAGAACTCAACAAGGTGAATTCCTGCTTCCACTGGCAGAGGAACACACAGCAGTGTAGGGGTTCCATTTCTACAAAAGGAAAGTGGGGATAATCTCACCTATCTGCCCTCCTTATGGCACTCCTGGCTTCAGTCCATCTTGTTTATGAGGTTGATTCCTTGATCTGTAGCAGAGGATTGAGGACAATGCATGGGTCTTGGGGCGGGGGGGGGGGAGCTCTTTCAGCTCATGCAACTGTAGGCTCTAGCCTACTGTAACTTACTGGGTATATATTTTGTAAGTTTTGTTTGAAAAAAAGTTTTGTAAGTGTGTAATATGTTTACTAATAGGAGCAAAAAAAGAGAAAAGAATGCATACTGGAAAAAAGATGGACAGATGTTAACTACTGAAATAAATCCATAATTGCAAGGCTATTTTGGTAGTTTTGGTCCTACTTTTGTAATCTGCCTTGAGTCTCAGTGAGATAGGTGGGCTCTAAAGGAAGTAATTAAATAAATGTTCCCCAGAGAGCACTGAGGTCGTTTGGCCCTCCCTAGACCTAAAGATGCCAGGCTGGCCTCCACCAGGGCCAGGGCCTTTTCAGTAGCAGCTCCGTACCGGTGGAATGAGCTCCCAGAAGACATCAGGGCCCTGTGGGACCTCTTACAGTTCTGCAGGGCCTGCAAAACAGAACTCTTCCACCAGGCCTTTGATTAGGAGCTGCTTCTAACAACCACATTGTGGTAAGGCCCGCCATACCATCAGCAGCAGCCTGAGACAGTTTCTATAAAAGGTCTGACAAGCTGCTTACCAACTCTGACCATACTCTTTTGTGACCATGCCACCATGGCCTACTGGGATTTCGATGTAAGATCATACCGCCACTGGCACTTTGTTACTGTATATGACTTTTATGATTGCAATTTGTGTTTTAATGTATTTTAACTTTCAGTGTAAGCCGCCCTGAGCCTGCCTCGGCGGGGAGGGTGGGATATAAATTGAATTAAATAAATAAATAAATGCCCTTGGACTTGAAAGGGATCCCACTCTTTCTTATGGAGAAACAATTATTTGGATAAGTGCTGTACTGCAAAGATATTTTCCCACTTGCTCAGATACTTTTTTGATCCAATTTTTATTCTTTATGCTAAATTATTATTGGGTCACTATGGCTCAGAGGTTAAGATGCTGAGCTGCAAACTGGAAGGTCTGTAGTCAGGCAATTTGAGACCCTAGTGTTGCGTGACGGAGTGAGCTCCTTGTCTTTGGCCCCAGCTCCTGCCAACCTAGCAGTTCGAAAGCAGGAAATTGCAAGTAGATAAATAGGTACTGCTTCGGTGGGAAGGTAACAGCATTCCGTGCACCTTAGCGTTTAGTCATGCCGCCAACATGACCACGGAAACGTCTTTGGACAGCGCTGGTTCTTTGGCTTGGGAACGGAGATGAGCACCGCCCCCTAGAGTCGGATTTGACTGGCTTTCGAGCAAGGGAAACCTTTACCTTTAGTATGCTAAATTATGCTCACACTACTCATAAGCCCATTCCTCCATTAATGATCACACTTAGCATTTATATAGCATTTTTGATTGTTGGAAGCACCTCACTTTACAGGGTTGTTACAAAGATTACTGTTAAGTGGATCAATATTATTTTCCTTGCATTGTAGATAGGGAGACTGAGAGACCACAGTTCTAAAGCCATCTCGAGAGTCTGTGGCAAATGGGAGATATGCAGAGCATTTTTGTAATGCTTTGGGTTGATTAGCAGAGGTACGGGTCCAGCTGAAATTAAGTGCTTTTAAAGTTACATTTATTTCAATGGAAAAGTTTACCATGATCCTTCCCACTGAAATCAAGAGCACTTCAAAGTGCTTACCTGTAGCTTTAATTGAAAAGTAGCACTATAAAAATTGTTTTCACTGAACCCTTCTTTACTATTTTGCTGCTGTTTCTCACAAACACAGGCACTTCTCTATAGAATCTATGCATTTGACAGATGCAAACAAGGATTCACAATTACCCTTTTTCACAATGTAGAAAGCTAAGATATGAAGAGGTAGCCACGGCAGTCTGAGCTACAGCCTTCTAAGCCCATTGACTTCAAGGCATTTTGTATTGAATTGAGCTGTAGGAAACTTGTTCTGTAGTATCCAGAATATTTCTAACATCCTCTCTTAAGCATTTGTACCAATCTGGCCGTTGACAATGCTGTTTACTAACACTGCTACTGATTTAAACCCTCTCTGCAGAACTGGTATGCTGGTCCAGCAATAACCCAAGTAATATCATTAGGTCTTCCAGCATCTTCTATCCCTTTTTATTATTTCATCTTAATGAACTCTACAATGGAGGGTGGTTTATGGATTATGGTAAGAATCCATAAAATGCAATGGCCTCCCAGGTTTTAGTCTGACTGAATTATTGACAGGGAGTTAAAATACCAAAATCCATTTGCCTGTTGAATTAAACTCTGAGAAGGACCTCTGCGCCACTGTTTTCCAATAATAATGTTGAACAATTACATATTCCCAAATTAGTGCTTCAGCTCTGCCCATGACTATTTTTATAGTAGTATCACTGCAATTTCTGTGGCAAACGGTTCTATTCTCTAATGGAAACAACCTCCTCCACTACATATTATAAGTTTCCATATTTATTTCCATAACTGTTGTTTGATACCAAGGAAATAGGAGAAGGTAACGGTGAGTGAAAAACTGGAATAGTTTTGTGCCCTTCTTTTTGCAATGTTCATCTTGAAATATGCAGGTTCTTAGTCTTACCTTAATGATCCTACCTTGCTTTGAATAAGAGTATATTCAAATTGGTCATGAATAGTTATTTCCTCTTCAGACTACAGACATGATCATTCCCGTAGGTGCTGCAACCATTTCAACATCACAAGCTCAGCAAGGGAAATGAACTGCTTCCTCTCAGAAGATCTTGCAGAGACTGACCTGCATTACTTGGTGATGTTATTCCATTCTACGTGCACATCAAATTATGCAGTTGTTGCATTGGCTTAAGAAGGTGAAGTGGGGTTATGAAATGAGTGTCTCTCATGCCCTCAGTGGGCAACACTGTGTGCATCCTTACACATAGATGTGAATGGAGCACATCAGTGTTTTTTCTCCTACAATGATTTTTGACATACAAATTAGAAGCCTTGCATAGAGAAATGAGTGAAAGTCACCCGAGAATTTTTACTTTTGTTAAACTCCTCCCTCTACAGACATTTCTCAAGATTTGCCTAAAATTTCACTTTAATTTCTTCAGCAGTTCTGCAATTTGGTGTCACAGAATTACTCCCAAATTGCACAAGAAATATTTTATGTCTTGTTTTTGCATACATCTGCAATGATGACACATTTCCCTTATTTGCCACCATTCCTCTTTACAAATTGAAGAAATCAGTGCAAGTGGGCTTATAGGTCCTGGCTGGGGTGGGGGGGAGGAATTGACTATACCCTTTGTCAGCGTTTAGATGCTGGGAAGGTCTAAATTTCTTCTGCCCACCATACATTTAACTATAATTCTGAGAGATAACATTATGGCCAAAACATGTTGGTGGTTCCACACTAATCTATACCTGTAATTGCCAATATTTGTTCACTGAGTTTAACAGAGAATCTGGACAAAGTCATTAGCAATTCATTGCATTCCAACAGTTTTTGCTTTTCTTTTCTGTTTCCTAACATGCTTTATGGTGATTTTTTTTAAAAAACCCTGAAAGCACAGTTGACATGCTAGGCTGCTATTTGTGAACAATAAAAGAACTATTCTCAAAGTTACTCTCTGTTTGTATTGTTCTCCCATTCTTCTCTTTCCAGCTTAATACATTTCTTCTCTCCCAGCATTCAAGTATTACTTGTGAATTATCATTTCTTGTTTTAAGGGGGAATACTAAGCACAGTCTTACAATTTTGTAGCCAAGTAATACTAAAAATGAATTAAACTACTGGTAACTTCTTTTATATTTTATTCTTTGTATTGATCTATTACAATAATAAACAGTATCATAAAAATCATGAACAATGATTTTGACTAGCATTGAATAAAGTACAGATGGTATGCACCCAAGAGTGCTCAAAGAACTTTCTAGAACGCTTGCAGAGCCTTTGTCCATCATCTTCCAGAACTCTTGGAGGACAGGAGATGTACCACAAGACTGGAGGAGGGCAGATGTTATCCCAATTTTCAAAAGAGGGAGAAGGATGACCCAAGAAACTACAGGCCAGTCAGTCTGACCTCTGTCCCAGGGAAGATACTGGAGCAGATTTTAAAGGGAATGATCTACAAGTATCTAAAGGACAATTTGGTAACCCAGGAAAGTCAACATGGATTCGTCCCCAACAGGTCCTGCCAGACCAACCTCATTTCCTTCTTTGATCAAGTGATGAGCTTACTGGATTGAGGGAATGCTGTTGATGGTGTTTACCCAGAATACTGTTGATGTTGTTTACCCAGATTTCAGTAAAGCTTTTGACAGAGTTCCCATGATATTCTGATGGGAAAACTAAAGGACTGTGGACTGGACTGTAGGATAGCTGTGTTGATAGGGAACTGGTTGGAGAACTGCACTCAGAGGTCGAATCTGCATTTGCATTTTTAAATCAGTTTCATGCTGTATTTGCATTTTTAACCCCCAGTCTGCATTTAGCATTTGCTCAGTTGTTTTACCAAACCCATACAGGAACAGAAAAAGATGCAATTCAAAACCACATTCAGCTACCCCAGGCCAACACCCTACTGACTGCAGAGTCACCTCCGAAAGTCCATAAAACAGCCATAAATCTGTGCAGATGGCCACAATAAAACCAGAGATCAAAGAAAGTGAAAGCAGCACGCAATCTGGACACTGCCATAAAATGCAAAGCTCAATCAAAGTGAAAGCGGCATGCAATGTAGATGGGAATTTCTGTTCCAGTGTGGGTTTGGTATAACAGCGGAGCAAATGCTAGATGCAGACTGGTCTATAGTTTCGTGCTGCTGTGACACTGTCTTTATGTTTGACGGCGTCACAGCAGTTGTCAATGGCATTTCATTGAATGGAGAGAGGTGTCCAGTGTAGTGCCACAGGGCTTGGTTCTGGGCCCAGTACTTTTCAATATTTTTATAAATAATCTGGAGGAGGGTGTGGAGGGGCTACTCATTAAATCTGCAGATGACACCAAATTGGGAGGAGCAGCAAATACACCATAAGATGGAGATAGAATTCAACCAGATCTGAACACGCTGGAAAAGTGGGTGGGTGTGAACAAAATGTGATTTAGCAAGGATAAGTGCTGAGTTCTACATCTGAGTAACAAAAATGAGGAATACACATACTGGATGGGGGATACACTTCTGGGTAGCAGTGTGTGTGAACAAGATCTTGGGGTTCAGATGGATGGTAAGTTAAATATGAGCAGCCAGTGTGATCTAAGCTAATGTAATCTTGGGATGTATCAACAGAGGCATAACATCCAAATAGCAAGAAGTGATAGGTCCTGCTGTACACTGCATTGGGTCAGGCCACACCTGGAGTATTGTGTGTAGTTCTGGACAGTGAGGCTTGGGGAGGCAAGCAGCCTCCGCAAGGTATAATGCCATAGATTCAACCCTCCAAAACAGCCATTTTATCCAGGGTAACTGATCTCTGTCACCTGGACAACAGTTGTCATTCTGGGTGATATCCAGCCCGCACCTGGAGGCTAGCAATGGTAGTTCTGGTAGAGGAAATGGCTGGTTTGGAGGGTGGAGTCATACAAATCAGGTGGTATCAAGTCACCCAGAGGGTGGTGCCAGGCCTAAGGTTGTCAGCCTCCAGGTGGGGCCTGGAGATCTCCCTTAAAATCTGCTGGAAGCACCGGCTTCTGGCACTTTCCCCTATTCCAGCGGTGTGGGATTAATTAAGATGGGCCACCCTCAAATCCAGCTGGTTTCCAGAATACTTTGTGGAATTCTGGGAGTAGCAGCCATAAGGCATAGAGCACTAGGTTGACAGAGGCCTTAGAGAGAACCATTCTTTGGTACCCTCTGTTCCCTTAAGGAGACTCCTGGCTCCATGGTTCACAAATTAATTGGGAGATATGACGAAGGCTAGGAAATGACTACAGCAAGATTGGTGGGAAGACTCATGCCAAAACAGCAAAGGCATGCCACAGAGCCCTTTGGCAGATTTAAGACATGGTAGTGAAAGTGACAAAGACTTTTCCCCCTTCTCTACTACAATTGCATTGACAGAATCCTGCACAACAAGATTAGTTGTCTAAGGCACAGATGAACTTGTGAGCAACTTAATTGGTCTTCGGATACTCTGCTTCTGTGGGGTGCCCCCTCACACCACCTTGCAATCGTTTGGGCAAGTTCAGAATGTGCTGGATAGACAGGGCTTTATTGTCCAGGGTTTCAAGACATGTGGAAACTATTCCCGTCATTGCTGATTCCATAGATGTTCCCCTAAATATATTTTTCCTGAGAATCTATCACTATGACTTTCAACCAGCAAAAATGTTTCTGTTGATTAATCACCTATCTCTTAATTACAGTATAAGTAATCAACTAAACTGACATGAATTTTCATTTTCAAATGCCTAACAGAGGGTGTAAGGCCTAAGCATGTTTATTCAGAAGTCCCATTTTTTCCCCAGCTTACTCCCAGGAAAGCGTTCATAGGATTGAAGCCATAGGAGCTGGGGTTGGTTTTTTTTTTTTTTTGAAAGTTGTGAAAGAAAGACATTGCTTTTCTTAAGTGAGATAGAGAATTTAAATAAACAAACCTGCTGCTCATTGTCTGAAGAAAGACAGTCTTGACTATTTCCTTTTGTGGCACTGTAGTATTCAGAAGTCCAACAAAACATTTTAAAATCCAATTCAGCTTCTCTCAGGAGTGCGCAATGTCTGTATTCAAATATCTGAAATTCTGCTTTCAATTTCCGTTCCCTATGGCTGGGAAGAAAGGTTTGTTGCAATCTGGAAAGCAAAATATCTCCTATCTTGAGGTACAAAGTAGGAGGAAAAAACATTTCTGAGCTTCTTTTACACTCACTTTGTTACACAGAAGCAAGAGTCTGTATCTAACTAGCCTGAGCAGGTTTATTGTTCTAATCCAGCTCTTCATACACACTGTGGGGTAAATCTTATTATGTGGTCAAGCTATCATAACAACAACTATACACACAGATTGCCTGAAACACCTACCAGGTCCCTGTTGAGCTCACCACTTCAAATTTCCAGGACTTTTACAAGCTAGAATGGGCAACACAAAGGTGGCCTCAAATTAGACCCTTCTTAAATTTTGGGACATTTGCTAAGATTCACAACTTGTTTGCATGGACATCATGTGTTCTCATTTTTTAATTTTGATTAGGAGAAGGAGCCTCAAAAGGTGAAAGCAGTGCAGGCATCTCTGAGAGGGCCGGTTCTCCGAGGCTGTCTGTTGTCTTCATCCTACGGGTTCCGAGTCAAAACAAAACAAACCACGCATCCCAAAATAAGAAATTTCATGGGAGATTTTTTCCAACATTCAACAAAATTTCCATTTTTACACCAAAGAAAATCCTTGTGTGTTCCTTGTAGGCTTCATCCAAACAGTTTTTGATATAGTTCTTTTTGTGCTTGTTTCTTAATTATTTTGCCCCTTCTCTGATACTGTGTGATAAATGTCTTCACATTCTCTCTTTCCCTGTAGATCTGATTCCCATTTGAAAATT